>PISW01001937.1:98633-307900 GCA_004023785.1 Mungos mungo
AAAAAAAAAAAAAAAAAAAAAAAAAAAAAAAAAAAAAAAAAAAAAAAAAAAAAAAAAAAAAAAAAAAAAAAAAAAAAAAAAAAAAAGCAAAAACAGAAACAAAAAAATCACATAGAACATCAAATACATTCAAAAGGCAAAGAATTCCTTCAACAGTACAGCAGAGTTTTTAGGGGCCGGGTCCTGCGTTCAAATTCCGTTTCTGCCACTTTGTGACTGCGTAGCCTTGAACAAGCTACTTCAAAGGCTAGCCCTGAAGATGTCCTTCAAATAAGAAACAGGTGTCCCTCTGGGCAGATGAAATCCAGAGCAGGCTGGGGAGCGCGTTGTTGACCCCCACTCTCCCTTGTGTCTGAGCACCCACGTGCAGTCAGCAATCCGCACAACTGCACAGTGGCTCTATGGCTTTGGATTGCTGCGATTTCATTTCCTCTTCATAGAGTGAAGGAAATTAGAGTATCTACCTCATGGGGCTGTTTTGAGGATTAAATTGCTATAGAACACGTAAAGTGTTTAGTATAGCATTTGGCACATTGTAAACATACTGCAAATGTTTACTATTATGATTGCATTTTTATTCATCTAGAGCTCTCATATTTTAGGGCAGAAGTTAGCAAACAAGGACCCGCAGGCCAAATCCAGCCCACCACCTGTTTTTGCACAGCCTGAGAGGTTAACGAGTGTTTTTTATAGTTTTAGACGGGTTGGAAAGAAATCTGAAGAAAGATACCTTATGACACATGAAAATCACATGAAATGCAAATTTTATTGTCCATTTGTAAAGTTTTACTGGATCACAGCTACTCTCAGTGACGCAGGGATTGTCTATGGCTGCTTTCACGGCACAGTGTCGGAGCTGAGAGGTAGCATCAGAGGTAGCGTGGCTCCTGGAGCCCAAAGTATTTTCTACCTGCTTCTGTGGAAACGAGTTCACCGATCCCTGTTTTTTCGTTAGCTACAGGATGTACTCTTCAGTATTTCCCAGGGATTAGAACAAAATCAAAATGATTTTCGAAATTCTTGAGCACCGGTGAACATGAAGCTGTTGAAAGAGAGGCATTCTGATTCTTTCCAAGTATTTTGCAATATCTTTCAAAACACTGTCACCTCCTTTCATGGGTGATGACAATGTGCTTAACATTAATTCTCCTTCTGATATACAAAGATAGTGGCGGCACGGGGCTGCGTCGGCGCCAGAGCAAACACATGCCTGTAGCAGCGGCCCTGAGTGTCACTGTATGCTAAACAGGCTCAAGATGGAAATATATTTCGTAGGGACAGTTGCCAACCCATATTTGGCTGTCACATGATGTCAACCCAAGCAAAGCAGAAAACTCAGTCCATCCCTGAGATGTTTTATCTGTTTGATGCCAAAAATTCAGATATTTGGAAACATCTGGGTAACTGATTACATTTTTCACGTTTCATCTGGACTTGGCAGTCGGCCTATTTCAGCTAAAGAGAACAGCCAGATATTAGCTGTGTTCTCATGACTAATGTAATACACAGAACCCACCCTCCCCATAGCTGTTCCAAGGTAAGTTTCCTGGTCCCACTTCTTCTTTTTAGTACTTCTATGTTCTCCTCTGTTTATCTTTTTTCTTTATCTTCTTTATCTTTTATCCTTTTTTCTTCTTGCTCCCTCTTTCTCTCTCTTTTGCCCTGACTGTTCCCTTTAGCACAATCTCTACCATAAAACTTTTAAAGAGTCTGATCTTCTTTCCAATCCCTGCTTTCCAATCCAAGAAGAAAAATCAGTGGCTTCGTAACAAATAAAGTTTCCAATGAAAAGCCAACATCCAAGCCCCTGATGGTGTCACATGACTTCCAAATTGCAGGGGAGACTGCTTTGTGTTCAGTTAAGCAGACTATGTCTGTGGCAGCATTCAAGGGGAAGGTCACAGCAACAGCTTTTCATTTACCTATTCACACTATTCCTATTGTTTGCAATTGATTTTTAACAATCTGTTCAAGGTTAAAGTGTATATAAAACTCCTGTGATAGAATACAGGCTTCTCCCAGCTCCTTAATTTACAATCATGGCAATTACCCCCTTTCCTGGACTTTGGCTATTTGGGAGGCATGATTATGGTCTACATGGTCCACAGCCTCCTTTCTGTGATACTATGGACGTTGCCGAGACAAATGCAAGCCTCTCTCCCTGCTCCCCTAAATTCGTTTCATCCATGACATTCCCGTCTGGATGTCTTCTGCAGACTCTCAGTGGGGGCTTTTTCTTCTCCCAACAACACTGTCACGGTAGCTGTGGCCCCAGTGCTACACACAGGGATGGCGACCGCAAAATGGAGAATGTTACTGTCCTTGATCCTAACCTGACGACTTCATATTTGAAGAGAAAGAGCTTCAGAAAGAAAAGAGGGTACTGGGGGGGCTCCGTCAGTTGAGTGTCCTACTATTGAGATTTCGGCTCAGGTCATGATCTCACAGTCATGGGATCACGCCCTACATCGGACTCCACACTGAGCATGGAACCTGCTTAAGATTCACTCTCTCCCTCTGCCCCTCTCCCCCCCCGCCCCCGCTGCCTCAAAGGCTCCCCCTCCCCACTCAAATTTAAAAAAGAAAAAAGGAGAAAATATCTTGGTGTTAAGGTAATTATTGTATGATTCCTGGAGGTAGTGAACTATGTTAAGTACAGATAAACGCTTGGTTTTCTCTTTGCTTAAAGATCACTCAAAAAAAAAAAAAAAAACACAAACCCCAACAACCACCTTTTTCTGAAATCCTTTATAATTAAAGGGAGAAAAATTACGCTTCCGATACTAGAGTGTACCACCTCATTTTAATGCCTGCTCAAATCATAGAAATATTAAATACAAAATTGCTAGAAGAATAAGTAGTAATGATAAAGTAGCAACCAATATGGCTGTGTGACAGGAAAAACATGCCAGACCTATATATTTTTAAGGTAAAATTATAGTACTTTACCAAGTATATCATTACAGAATATTTCTGTATCGCTCAAGTACCTCACTTGAGAGAGGTTGTTGAGAGATAAACCGCCATGACTGATTTTTTAATTCAATTAAGAACAATCCTCTCTAATAAACTATTTTATGAAATATACATTCTTTCGGGCCTCTGCCTGAAAGCTTATATTCATTCCCAATCCTTAGACACCTTTTGCCCTTTACCTGTGCTGGAAAGAAGTAAATAAACACAGGAGAAGAGTCGAGATCATCTCTCCTCTTTGCCACCCTATCTACTAAGGAGGTGTCACTTTCTATTTCCTCCCCACCCAACACTTTCCACATCCAACTACACCGCAGCTCACAGGACTCCATCTCCCAGAGGTGGGAGGGGACGTGAATGACATCTCATTCTGTTTAGAACCTAATGCTCTCTTCATTGACTGACTTACCAAAGAGCCTGGGAAGCAATCCTATTTGCTCCTAAAACCTCTGCTAAGACTCTAGAGACTTATGAGATTGTACCCCTCCCCTTCTCCAAACCCTCCAGTAAGCCTGCTACCCCGCTCAGAATGAACTCCCAAAATGTTTTCGAAGGAGACCTATGAAAGCCCACATATCCAGCACCTGCTTTCCTCAGGCCCTCAGACCTTGCCTTCCTCTGCCCCTCATCCACTCTGCACCAGCCACACTGGCCTTTCTTCTGTTCCTATGTACCCAGCTTGTCCTGCCAAAGGGCTCCTATACTCACTCTTTCTTGGGAGAGCCTTCCACCAGCGTCTCCCTGGCTCACTTGGATCTCTGACCACTCTGTGATAGGCAGAATAATAATAGAGGTCCACATTCCCAATCTGTGAAATCTGTGAATGTATTACCTTACAGGGCAAAAGAGATTTCACAGGTGTGAATCTCAAGACGAAAGATTTTCCTGGGTTATCCAGGGGGGCCTAATGTAATAAAAAAAGTCCTTATGAGAGGGGAAGTGCTGGGTTTGCAAACTGGCCTCCATACACGTAGGGCAAGGAGAAACTGGAGAAAGAGGTAGAACGCTCCAGATTGGTAGGCGGCCATTTTAATAAGCACAGGAACGCACATACAAGGTTTGTCCTGAGAACCCATGAGATGAGCAGATCTCCATACTAGCCACCAAAGTCTTACAATTTTGTAGAGAGGTCTTACCAGGGTTTAGTCATGTATTCCAGGGAAATGGTTCCAACAATACCTCTCTCGCTCAAGGCTGTGTCCTTCAAACAGCTCATACTGTGGGAACACCAGACAGACTGCACATTCCAAGGACAGGTGCCGGGATGAAGAGCCTCCCATTGCCCCGGTTCAGCTCCTAGGTCAACCAGTGGCTGCGTCCTCTCCATGATCTCCCCAACAGTAAGAGTCAGAGACAGGTCTGAAGATGTTAGGCTGTTGGCTTAGAAGATGGAGGAAAGAGCCATGAGCCAAGAAATGAAGTGAATTCTAGAAGCTGGAAAAAGCCCGGAAACAGACTGTTCTTCCCCAATATTCCAGAAGGAAGGCCACCCTGTAGATGTCTTGACTTTAGCCAAAGCAGCCAAACTCATTTTGGACTTTCAGTAAGACTCAGTTTGGGCTTTTGGCCTGCAGAAGAGTAAGATAAATGGTGTTGTTTTAAGCCACTAGGTTTGTAGTCATTAGTTTCAGCAGCAATAGGAAGCATATACACACCCCTCTAAAATAACCTTGCCTCCCTACTCCCTGCTTACTTTCAGAGCCTTACTCTGCTTTTTTTACTGTATAGGACTGGAAACTACTGAAAATCATATTACTTTATTACCTGTTTGTCTATCTCCTCCAACAGAATGCAAACCTCATGAAAGTATATACTTTGCTCCATTAACTTTGGATCTTACATATCTACAAGACCACCTGAGGAGAGCAGGCATTCAGTGGATCTTTGTTGAATGAATGAATGAACAAACGGATGAATGAGTAAGCTAATACTTATTAAAATCAAACCCCACTGAAACATAATTTGAATGCTAGTATAGTTTGTGTGTGTACGTGTGTGTGTGTGTGTGTGTGTGTGTGTGTACACAGCAGTCAGCCAGGAGTAGGACTCACAGTGTCGGGCTAAGAGCAGAAAAAGCAGTACTGGCAATGTAGTGGTATTACTGTGGAATTCAACCCATTTCTGTTGATATGGCCCCGACTGATATTAATCGAAATACATCCATATATCCCTACCATTTAGATAACGTCCTCAAGTGAAAAGTCCTACTCACAGGGCCATTATCAATAGTTTAGTGTCCAAGCATGGATTGAAGAAATTCCCCCAAATTATGTGGCTAAAGTAGTCACAAAGTAGTTGTGATCAAAGGGGTAATGAAAAGTCAACCCCCAAACTACAGTCAAAACAGTAAGTTATTGGCACAAACAGACACATAGATCAATGGGATAGAACTGAGAGCCAGAAAGAAACCCATGGGCATATGGTTATTTCACCTACAAGGAAGAAGGCAAAACTATGCAATGGGGAAAAGAGCATTTTCAGTAATGATGCTGGGAAAACTGGACAGCTACGTGCAACAGAAATAAGGTGGGCCAGTATCCTGCACTGTACACAAAACTAAGCTCAAAAAGGATTAAAGACCTAAATGTAAGACTGCACACCATACGACTCCTAGAAGAAAACACGCGCAGTAGTCATCAACCTCGGCAACATCTTTCTAGATGTGTCTCCTGAGGCAAAGGAAACAAAAGCAAAAATGAACAAGTGAGGCTACTTCAAACTAAAAAGCTTTTGCACAGTGAAGTAGACCAAGAACAGACCAAAAAGGCAACCTACTGAAGAAAGAAGGCATTTGCAGATGTGTCTGGTAAGGGGTTACTGTCCAAAATATGCAAAGAACTTCTATAGATGAACACACAGGAAAACAAACAGTCTGATCAAAAAATGGGCAGAGGCCCTGAAAAGGCATTTTTCCAAGGAAAACATACAAGAACTCCAGGGGCACACTGGTTACCACACGGTACTTATAGAGCACTGGGGATTATATGTAAGTAATGAATCACTAAATTCTACTCCTGAAACCAATACTACACTATATGTTAACTAACTTGAATCTAAATTTAAAAAAAGAGAGAGAGAAAGAAAGAAAACATACAGATGGTCAACAGACTCAAGAAAAGATGCTCAACGTCACTCATCATCAGAGAAATGCAAATCAGAACCACAAGGAGGTATCACCTCATACCAGTCAGAATGGGTAGTATCCAAATGACAAGAAATAACAAATGTGGGCAAGGATGTGGAGAACAGAGAATTCTTGGGCACTGTGGGTGGGAATGTAAACTGGTGCAGCCATTTTGGAAAAAGTATGGAGGTTCCTCAAAAAACTAAAAATAGAAGTACTATACAATCCAGTAATTCCCCTTTTGGGTATGTATTTGAAGAAAATGAAAACATTAATTTGAAAATATACATGTGCCTCTATGTTTACTGCAGCATTATTTACAACAGCCAAGACACAGAAGCAACCCAGCGTCCACTGACAGATGAATTAATAAAGATGTGAGATGTGTGTGCACATACACGCGTGTGCGCTCTCTCTCTCACACACACACACACACACACACAATGGAATATTACTCTGCCTTAAAAATGAATGAAACCTTGCCTTTCACAATAACATGGATGGACCTGGAGGACATCAGGTTACATGAAATAAGTCAGACAGAGTAAAACAAATACCCTACGATTTCATTTATATACGAATCTAAAAAAACAAAAAACAACAGCACAAGAGAAACAGTCATAAACATAGTCAACAAATTGGTGGTTGGGACACCTGGATGGCTCAGTTGGTTAAGCGTCCATCTCTTGGTTTTGGCTCAGGTCATGATCTCTTGGTTTGTGAGTTCAAGCCCTGTGTTAGGCTCCGTGTTGGCAGAGCAGAGCCTGCTTGGGATTGTCTCTCTCCCTCTCTCTCTGCCCCTCCCCTGCTCACATGCTCGGTCTCTCTCAAAATAAATAAATAAACTTAAAAAGAAAGTCACTAATGGTTGTTTTGTGTGTGTGGGGGGGGGGTCAAATAGATAAAGAAAATTAAGAGGTTCAAACTTCCAGTTATAAAATTAATTTTTAAAAAAGAAAAGTTAACCCAAGAAATGGCATCCTGTTTTGTTTCAATGTGCATATCTTTAATCATTGGGAAATTTGAAAATTTTTAAACTTAGCTGTCAGTTTTGAACTTTTTAAAAAAACTGTTTCCTTTTTTCTTTAAGCTTGTTAATTTATTTTGAGAAAAAGAGACTGTGTGTGTGAGAGCAAGCGGGGGAGGGACAGACAAAGAATTCCAAGCAGGCTCCAGGCTCCGTGCAAGCCCCATGCCAGGCCCCATCTCATAGCCTTGAGATCATGACCTGAGCTGAAATCAAGAGTCTGATGCTTAATGAACTGAACCACCAGGTGCCCCTGAACTTATTTTGATAACTGTCTGCATATCATCTTCACAGATTTTTCTACTTTTTGTTCTTTTTCTTATTGATGTATAGACATTTTTAAAAACTACATTCTGGATATCAATTCATTCTTTGTTACAAATGCTACAAACTCTTTCTCCCAGTTTGTTTTAACTTTCACTTCATTTTCATCTACACATTTTTCTTTAGCCTTGCTTTCTGAAATAAGCCTAATAAATCGTACGTCCATTCAAGTTAGATAACTGGAAAACATACATACATATTTTCTGGCCCTGCAGTCAAAAATTTTGTTAAAGGCTCAAATTATCTTTAGCATAACCAGATGTATGAAACAGAAGTGCCCTTCTGAAAGGAGTCATACTAGATCACAGGTAAAGACACCACAACATTTAGTGACGTGAATTTCCTTAATGCTCAATCACTTTATTTCCAAATATCAGTAAAATGTGTCTATTCATTTGCAGGAATTTTCGGGAACTCTTAATATTCTTTCCATGTGTGCATGTTCAGGTTAAGCAGTTTCATGATATCTTCTTGAAAAAAAAACTTCAATACTTATTTTTTGTTATGATAGCGCGAATTTTACTTCTGTGAACCAAAAATGAAGAAGTTCCCATACCACATTAACTTTTTATTTACTGTCAGTGATGCCTTTTCAATGACACGTACTGGGAATAGGTTTCTTTCATTATTATTTAAGTAGTATATAGACTCGAAGATACAGACTCTATTATCATGGGAGCAAGATGAAATAAAATGCTATAGATTACACAATTCTTTAAATTTCCCCAGAAATGTAGAGACAGTGCTTTTAAAAGACTATCTAAAAGAGATCAGAAATTTCCATAGAGCCTCCCTCAAAGAAGTGGACGCAAATTTTAATTATATGACATTCACCTATGTGATATGATAAGACATTTCACCTACAGAATGGGTGCATCAGTGGAAGGAGAAAGTAAAGCCACAGAAAATTTTCATTTCCAGTCAGTATCTCAGACCTCTTTTGCCACTGATTCTCTTGTAAGAGCTAGACAGATGCAAACACGCATCGATGGGAGGACGGAACAAATGGCTGTTGCTTCTGGAACATACCGACTTCTCTGGAAAGCTCTTTTAAAGAGCAGAACATCCAAAACAAAGGAGTGAATTGGCCAAAGAACGGAGGATGCACAACCCACAAACAGGACCACTCACTTCTAGGGTCAATGAAAGCAGGGTTGAGTAACCGAACTTGTATCTGGAGATGAAGAACTAGTAAATAAGTTACTAGGTGGGGGGCGGGGGTTGAACACACAGGTATCACTGTGTTCTGATTCGCCCAAGATTTGTATTTTTTAAAGTTTATTTATTTATTTTGAGAGAGAGAGAAAGAGGGGCAGAAAGAGAGGGAGAAAGAAAATCCCAAGCAGGCTCCATGCTCAGCGCAGAGCCTGACATAGGGCTCGATCCCACAAACTGTGAGATTATGACCTGAGTGGAAATCAAGAGTTGGATACTTAACCAACTGAGTCACCCAGGCGCATCAAAGATACATATTTAAAACATCAAAAATATGTTGTTTATGGGGAAATTCATTGAGGATTAGAAAGAGGGGAAAAAAGAGGTGTACTTCTTTTATCTATTTATTTATAATTTACATCCAAGTTGGTTAGCATACACAGCACAATAATGATTTCAGGAATAGAATCCAGTGATTCATCCGTTACATATAACACCCAATGCTCATGCCCCTCACCCATTTAGCCCATCCCCCCACCCACAACCCCTCCAGCAACCCTCAGTTTGTTCTCCATATTTAAGAGACTCTTACGTTTTGTCCCCCTCCCTGTTTTTGTATTATTTTTGCTTCCCTTCCCTTATGTTCATCTGTCTTGGATCTTAAATTCCACGTACGAGTGAAGTCATATGATACTTGTCTATCTCTGACTGACTCATGTCGCTTAGCATAATACCCTCCAGTTCCATCCACATTGTTGCAAATGGGAATATTTCATTCTTTTTGACTCCCAAGTAATACTCCATGTATATATACATCACCTCTTCTTTATCCATTCATCTGGCAATGAACATTTGGGCTCTTCCCATACTCTGGCTGTTGTCAATACTGCTGCTATACACCTGGGGGTGCAGGTGCCCCTTTGAAATAGCACACCTTGTCCCTTGGATAAATACCTAGTAGTGCAACTGCTGGGCTGTAGGATAGTTCTATTTTTAACTTTTTGAGGAATCTCCACACCGTTTTCCAGAGTGGCTGCACCAGTTTGCATTCCCACCACCAGCGCAAAAGAGATCCTCTTTCTCCACATCTTTGCCAACATCTGTTGTTGCCTGAGTTGTTAATTTTAGCCATTCTGGCAGGTGTGAGGTGGTACCTCATTGAGGTTTTAATTCGTATTTCCCTGATGATTAGTGAGGTTGAGCATTGTTTCATGTGTCTGTTGGCCATCTGGATGTCTTCTCTGGAGAAGTGTCTATTCATGTCTTTTGCCCGTTTCTTCACCGGATTATTCATTTTTGGGGTCTTGAGTTTGAGACGTTCTTAATAGATTTTGGATACTAACCCTTCATCTGATATGTCATTTGCAAATATCTTCTCGCATTCTGTCAGCTGCCTTTTAGTTTTGCTGACAGTGTCCTTCACTGTGCAGAAGAATTTCATCTTGATGAAGGTCCCAATAGATCATTTTTGCTTTTGTCTTCCTTGTCTCTGGAGATGTGTTGAGTAAGAAGTCGCTGCAGCCGAGGTCAAAGCGGTTTTTGCCTGTTTTCTCCTCTAGGATCTGATGACTTCCTGTCTTATATTTAGGTCTTTCATCCATTTTGAGTTTCTTTTTGTGTATGGTGTAAGAAAGTGGTCCAGGTTCACTATTCTGCATGTCACTGTCCAGTTTTCCCAACACCATTTGCTGAAGACACTGTCTTTATTCCATTGGATATTCTTTCCTGCTTTGTCCAAGATTAGTTGGCCATATATTTGTGGGTCCATTTCTGGGTTCTCTGTTCTGTTCCACTGATCTGAGTGTCTGTTTTTGTGCCAGTACCATGCTGTCCTGATGATTACAGCTTTGTAAGACAGCTTAAAGTTTAGGATTGTGAGGCCTCCAGCTTTGGTTTTCTTTCTCAGGATTGCTTTGGCTATCCGGGGTCTTTTCTGGATCCATACAAATTTTAGGATTGTTTGTTCTAGCTCTGTGAAGAATGCTGGTGCTATTTTGATAGAGATTCCACCGAATATGTAGATTGCATTGGGTAGTATTGACACTTTAACAATATTTGTTCTTCCAAACCAGAAACATAGAATATTTTTCCTTTTGTGTGTGTCTTCTTTAATTTCTTTCATAAGCTTTCTATAGTTTTCAGTGTATAGATTTTTCACCTTTTTGGTTAGGTTTATTTCTAGGTATTTTATGGTTTTTGGTGCAATTGTAAGTGGGACTGATTCCTTGATTTCTCTTTCTGTTGCTTCATTATTAGTGTGTAGAAATGCAACTGATTTCTATGCATAAGAGGCGCATTTCTTGCAATGACAGACCAGACCAAGAGCTGGGCAGACTGCTCAGTGAACCCTACTGAGCAAGAGTCTGTACCGACATGATGACCTCTCCTCTGCCATCATCTAGAGCTTTCTCCTCTAAATACCTCTCTTTTTTTTTTTCCGGGATCTTTTACCTCAAAATATCTAGCCACTGCAGGGGCATAAGCCACTGTAAAAAATACGTAAGCTGTTTCACTCTACTTGGAGGGACTCTATATATAGATAGGGATTGTGGAAGGAGTCTCCCACAAGCCAGCAATTGTGGGTCCATGCTATTGATGTTGGATAAATCTCTTGCGCGGTCTACCGCATGCCAAGCCTTGAGCTGAATTAGCCACTTGAGCACATTCAGAGTGGCTTTCCAAAGAGGACGGCGCACTAGCTCTGCAGTTAGACGGCCAGAGATTTAAATCCTGGCTCCGTCCCTTCCCTAGCCATGCCCTGGGAAGGTGGTTAGTCTCTCGGAGACTCAATTTTCTCATCTCTGAATCCAGGGCGCACACCTGCCCCTCAGCTTTGTGGTGCAGAGCAAGGATGGTGAGTGTCAAGCGCCCGTGTGGCAGAAACGGGGCTCCTGGGTTTCACTGGCAGTCAGTGGGTGGGGAGCCAAGGGCCCCGTGCCCCAAGCGAGTGGAGGAGGCTCAGTGCCTCTTACATCCTTCAAGGCTGTGTGTACAGATGGTCTAACTGTGAGATCGGAGAAGGCTACCCATTCACGCGGAGCTTGTGAAGCAAGAGACAGAACTTTTGCTGTGTTACACTGAGGTTTTAGAGGTTTCCTATTCCAGCAACACCTGGGAACCGGTTGGAAATGTAAATTCTTGGGCCCCACCACTGACCTGGCAACTCAGAAAATCTGGAGATGGAGCCCAGGAATCTGGTTTTAACGAGCCCCCCACGGGGGATTCCACAGCTGGGACAGACCAGCCTGACTCAGCGCCAAACGAACACTCAACAGATACGAGTTATGATTAGTTGTGACAAACTAGTTACTGCAACTACGTAAAAACGCGATGGTTATATTCGTTGCTACAAAATACGTTGGTCATATTTTACAAATGGAATATGATTCCCTGTTAATCTCTGCTCTTTCTTCTACCTGGAAGTGCAGACTAGGGGATTGTTAAGATGATCAAGAAACCGAGGATGTGGTAACCCTGACGCTAAAGGCAAGTTTATGATTACAATGAAACTGATATGTGAGACTCACTGGTGAAGTACGGAAATCAAATCCGCCCAATTTACAAACATTTCATTATCAATTATGCAACAAAACCGCACTTACCAAAGACTGGACCTCGTAAGAAAAGCTGCCATTGTAAAATGTCTTTAGAATTATCTTTGTCTAATTACACAACAAAGTGAGGGTGTGTGTCTGTGTGTCTGGGATAGTGAGGGTGGTCTTCTTGGATAGATTCCTTAAATTTAATTATAATGAGATTTGCTAGGATTTTGCCTGCTTGCCTCTTCTTTTACTTTAATGTCTGCTTAATTTTCAATTCTGTTCTCCCTGACCAGTGCTTTAGGGGCCATGATTCTCAAACACGAAAGTGCAGGCTCTCCAAGCTCAGGCTGAACCACTAAAATATCATAGGATGACCTTGGAAAATTGTTAAATGGCCTGAAACCTTTCAATGACATTGTACAGAGCCTAAGGTTTTGATGGCAACATAATAGTGCCCCACTTATCATGGCTAGCCTCATTAATTTGATGTGATGATCCATTTTTTTCTCTTTCAACTGATGCACAAGGTATATTTATTTGTCCTAATTAAAGTCAATGAAAACAAATTTTGTCTGAAGAACTAGATGGCATGCATGGAGCTTTCCTGGAAGTCAGCAGAATCAAATCCGGAGGCCCCTTTTCTGAGGATACCACAACTTGACCATTCTTAAGGAGCACGCACAAGAGGAAAAGAACAATGGAATGTTCCCCTCGAGGACTTTTCCCTTTAAGACTGCAAGAACAATTCTGCACTCGTATTTGGAACATACCATGCTGGTGAGACTCGGAATTTGGCTATTTTGTCTGTGCTAAGGAATTTCATCTTTTATAAAGTACCAGACCTGGCAGTAATTGCCACCATTATTCTCAAAACCTTGGATGGAATTCTCAATGAACAAACACATTTTTTAAAGTTTTTATGTATTTATTTTGAGAGAGAGAGAGAGCACAAGTGGTAGAGGGACAGAGAGAGAGAATCCCAAGTGGTTGTCACCAGCACAGAGCCCAACTCAGGACTTGAACTCAGGAACCGTGAGATTAGAGCCGGATGCTTAACCAACTGAGCCACCCAGGCACCCCAACAAATGGGTTTTTGTAATCTCCGTCCCTTTTCTGTCTTGCTGTTCCTTATTCACATTTACTCACCTTGGAATTTTGTATCACTTGTGTTCATTGTTCATTTAAGAAACATTTGTCCCCTCTCACTGTATTTTTCTGTTTCTTCTTATTTCCCATGCTCATCCCTCCCTTCTAGAAGCAGCCGCTCTAAGTATGACATATATTTAATATATTAACATTAATATATTATATTGGTTTATATTCTTGAAAAGCTGCTGCTCTGCATGCATATATTTAACAACAGCACTGTGCTATATGTCCAATTTATTTTCGTGCTGCATTCACTCAGCAGTATGTTTTGAGATACAGCCATTTTGCCATGGGTACAACCAGTCTACTCTTTCGAATTCTGGTCTATTAATGATGGACCCTTTTGCTAGCTATGAGGTTTAAAGGGTCAAATGAGAAGTTTCACGGCTCCTATTTCTATAGAGCTTACATCTCACTGGGGAAATACACATTAAACAAGTAACCACAGGAAGTCACTTTTTCCATAAATACTTTTGTCCTTCACTTTTTCCATAAGTACTTATTGAGTGCCTTCCATATATGACATATGATAAGCACTGGGGATAACAGTAGAGAATGAGACAGAAAAGATCCCTGCCCTCATGAGGCTTATACTCCAGAGGACTGGCCAAGTTCTGAAGATCACGGTAAGGATGTAAGGTCAATGGTAAATGATTACATGGTTTTCCATAACAGAATGCGATCACATGATATGATATCTTTGGTCTAGATGCCATTGGAAAAATGGAGGAGAGAGAACAAGACAGGGTTCAGGGGAAGCAGTTAGAAAGCCGTTGCAATGAAACGGCTGAGAATGGACAGTGGCTTTGGTGGGGCTCGTGGCAGTGGAACAGAAGAGAAAGAAGAGGGTAATGTCTCACACGCTGGTGAAAGAACGGGCAAGCTGTGCTGCTAGACTAACTGTGTGGAGGAATCAGGAAGCATCCCTGGGATTCTGGTCTGAAAACCGAGAGGGACATGACACAGGGTGGGTTGAGTTTGGGGAGAAAAGCCAAGCCCTGTTTGGGTCAAGATGC
Source organism: Mungos mungo (assembly GCA_004023785.1). NCBI lineage: Eukaryota > Metazoa > Chordata > Mammalia > Carnivora > Herpestidae > Mungos > Mungos mungo. Next base: position 112,944 of record PISW01001937.1, read on the forward strand.
TTCGGCAGTTCTACATGCTAGCCAGCAGGCAGGTGGGTCTATGAATCGGAGGCTCAGAGAAGAACTGTTGACTGAAGATGCATTCAGGGGTCACCATGGAGGGATGGTCTTTAAAATCATATGTCTGAGTGGCTCAGTCAGTTAGGTGCCCAACTCTTGGTTTCAGCTCAGGTCATGATCTTGGGGTTCATGGGATCGAACCCCATATCAGGCTCCATTCCGCAGCACGGAACCTACCTGGGATTCTCTCTCACTCTGTCTCTCTCTGCCCCTCCCTTGTTTGCTCACCTTCTTAAAATAAATAAACTTAATTTTTTTAAATTATGCATTGGAAGGCAGACAATCGCAAAACAAACAAACAAAAAAGTGGGGGCAGAGGAGGCATTACAGAGCCCAAATGAATCCCAACATTTGGAAAGTGGATGGAAGAGAAAAAGCCAGCAGGAACATGTACTAAAGGCTCAGAGTACTGTGGGTGAGCCACTTGCGTGTCTACCGGTTTCAGTCAAGCTGTTTCTGGGGAGAGGCTGGGGAAGACACCTACAGAGAAGGATGAAAACAGAAAGCAGAAGTTCAGAAGCAGAGATGGTGCATGCAGACAAATCTTTAGTGGATGCTTTAGGGGACCAAGGAGAGGGAGGAAAGGCAGGGCAGTATCCGGAAGAACATTCTGGATGAAGACGGCATGACTGAAACATGGAGCCCAGACATGGTGGAGAGTGGAAAGCTCCTGAGGGGCAGGGGCAGGGGCAGGGGCAGGGGTGGGCTCCTGGTGACAGAAGAGTCCTTCCCGGTGACAGGAGAGTCCTCCCCATAGACAGCACCCATTCCATGCCCTTCTCTGAAAGCTACGTCACTGACAAAATGAGAAAAGAGGAGGAGCCAGGTGACAGCTCTGTTCCAGGGGGTTTCACAAGGAGCAGAAGCAAAGAGGCCTAACTTCTTAAAAAGTAATTTGTTCAAAGGTCCTTGTCAAAGAAACTAGGCCTCAAAACAAGAGGGTATCTATAGAATTTGGCACGGAAGCTGATTTTCTATCGTCACAGGGCAAATCCGGGTTGGAAGAAGAGCCCAGAACAGGCTTTGACAGAAACCCTGAGAGACTATGGTGCTTTTTTTTGTGCTTATCAAAAAGCTGAAATCTCCCTTCTTTTTTCCAGCGTAAGGAGGCACACAAAGCAGAAGACAGATTCTCCAGGATACGTTAAATTCAGGAATGTCAAAATAAGTAGGGGGACATGACCAATCAAATGCATCAAAAGGAGAAGAGACTCTTAACTCCTTCCAGCACCTAGGTAGGCACAGGCCACGTCAATCTCCCTCTAAGATCTTACCTATGAGTCTGAGTGGGCCAATTTAATAAATTTCTACTTAGGCCCAGTCCAGAAAAAGACTATACACAAATTAAATAGTATTTAATAACGGCTAAAGGATAGAACCAAATATATCTAAATATATTGACTTCTTTAAATCTTAGACTAAAGAGAACAGGTGTTAAATTGTACTGGTCATAGTATTCAGTGTTTTATTTTCTTTTCTATTTTACAGAGAGAGAGAGTGCACGCATGAGCAGGGAAGGGAGGCAGAGGGAGAGAAAGAATCTTAAGCAGACTCTACGTTCAGCATGAAGCCCAACAGGGGACTCGATCCCATGATCCTGGGATCATGACCTGAGCCAAAATCAGGAGTCGGATGCTCCACTGACTGAGCCACTCAGGCATCTGTTTTTTGGCACTTTCTGAGTTGACTGCTTATACAGAGCAATTAGTTTCTCAAATCACATCCTCTGTTTTGTTTTTCAGATGTTCACATCATGGAGAAGGGTTAAGGAATTGGGTCACAAAGACAGGTCCAAGAGGCCAACATTGACATGGTAAACAGGGCAGCCCAGAGGGTAGAAGACGTCTCTACAGGGTTAGACTCTCAACTCCAAGCTTATAAAATGCCATCATAGGTGGTAAAGAGGGGAAGTGCGCTATATTGCAAAGAATGCTAACTGGGGAACTAACCCTTTATCACTGGCCTGCCCCTAACATACGGCATGACTCTGTGCGATTTGTGAAACTCCCCAAGTCATTCCATCTGCAAAGTACCCATGGACACTCAGGAATTTTTAAAATCTATTCTAGTTTTAAAATCCTTGATGTGGTGTATTAATAGGGATTAGTCTGGTTCCAAGTGACAGAAGCAGACCTCAAAAATTACTGAAATAAAAGCGGGGAGCAGGGGCTCCTGGGTGGCTCAGTCGGTTGAGTGTCTGACTTCGGCTCGGGTCATGATCTCATGATTCAGGAGTTCAAGTCCCACATCAGGCTCTGTGCTGTCAGTGCAGGGCCTACTTCAGATCCCTCTCTCCCTCTCTCTCTGCCCCTTCCCTGCTGGTTCTCTCTCACTCTCAATCTCTCTTTAAAAACTCTTTCCCCCTGGCTCTGCTAGTCTTTGTTGACTCCATTCCTCTGTGTGTGTGTGTATGTGTGTGTGTGTGTATGTGTGTGTGTGTGTGTGTGTGTGTGCTCTGTAGTTCTCAATCAGCCGACTCAGCAGTCTTGGAAGAGCTGAGGAACCACCCCCTGACGTTTTTACATTTGCAAAAACCCTGAAATGATATTCACTAGTGCTCACAAGGCTGCGGTAAAACCGGTGTTATTTGTATTTGTGCGTATCTAAGGCTCCATCAATTGGCAGAAGTCTTTGGAAAGTTATTGGGCAATTTTGACCAACAGGAATATAAACTGCTGTGTCATGTGACCCTTAGGAATACCCCTGAGAACCTATCCTAGAGAACTAACTCAAACTCAGAAGTTCACGTGCGTGAGAATGCTTACTCAACATTGTCGACGATAACAAGTTGGAATGGACAGACCCCAACCACAGAGGAACAGGTAGGTGAATCGCCACACGACAAAATGAACTGAGTGGCCATTATAACCACAGCTGTGCGGGCACCTGGCCGGCTCAGTTGGAGGAACGTTCGACTCTTGATTTCAGGGTTATGAGTTCAATCCCCACATCGGGTGGAGAGACTACTTAAATAAATAAACTTTAAAACAAACAAACAAACAGACAGACAGACAACCTCGAAGAGTCTATACAACCAGGATGCTAAGTGAAAGACAGTATGGACAAAGTTACGTACGTATGACTGAAAGCATGCGGAGATGAAGCCTAGGAAGGTTCACCTAAAAATGGAAATCATGTTTGTGTTTACAGTGGAGGAGTAACGAGCAAGCTGCTTCACCTTTAAATTTCTTGGCGATCTTGGTGCAATGTTGTTTTAGAATAAATAAAAACTAGTGGGAAAACTCCATGATTTAAGAATGACTACCTCTGGAGGCCTGGGGGGCTCAGTCAGCTAAGCATCTGACTCTTGGTTTCAGCTCGGGTCATGATCTCATGGTTTGTGAGTTCGAGGCCCGTGTCGGATTTCACAATGACAACATGGAGCCTACTTGGGATTCTCTCTTTCCCACCCTCCCTCCCCCACTCATGTTCTCTCTCTCGTTCTCTCAAAATAAAGAATTAAACGTTTAAAAAAATGTAGAGTGAGTGCGCGAGCAGGGTAGGGGCAGAGAGAGAGGGAGACAGTGGATCCGAAAAAGGCTCTGCGCTGTCAGTGCAGAGCCCAATGTGGGGCTCAAACACACAAACCGTGAGATCATGACCTGAGCTGAAATTGGCTGCTCAACTGACTGAGCCACCCAGGTGCCCCAGAGCCCAAAGGCTAAAAGCTCTCGCCAGCATCACAAAATGCCCTAGACCTGGGGACTTTTATTTTCTCACACTTCCAGAGGCCAGAAGTGCAAGATCAAGTTCCAGCAGGGGTGGTTTCTGGTGAGGACTGACTTCCTGGACTGCAGATGACTGCCTTCTCACTGTGCCCTCACATGGTAGTGAGAGAGAGAGAGAAAGAGAGAGAGAGAGACAGAGAGAGTGCTCGAGCTCCCTGGCGTCACTTCCTACAATGGTGCTAATCTCATCAAAGGGACCCCCACCCTCACGACTTCATCTCGTTACTTCCTTGCCCCAATCCTAAAGGGTCAAGGCTCCAACATAAGAACTCTTAGGGACACACACATTCAGTCCAGAACAAGAGTCCCTTCTGCCCCCCACCTAGATGCTTCTTCCCCAGCTAGGGCTCTATGATCAGTTCTCAGGCACAGAAATACATCCAGGCCTTTCCCTTTCAAAGAAAAAAAAATCTCTATAGATTTTATGAGGTTCATTCTGGGCAGTTTTTAAAATCTTGCTGAGTGTAGACCGCTTCAAGTTGTTTTTTAATAAAATATGTCTTGGTGAGTTTTTGGTGTTTATTATTTTTTAGCTGTGGCATAATATTCTAAAATAAGATGTCCAGATCCTATTAGTTACTTTATTATGTTTTTTAAGTAATCTCTATACCCGACATGGGCTTTGAACTCATGACCCTGAGATCAAGAATCACATGCTGGACTGACAGAGCCAGCCAGGCACCGCCCGCATTGGCTACTTTAAATAACCATATCAACTACCATATTGATAAACATTTAAGTAATCATTTCTGATCTTTTTCCCCAATTACAGACAATTCTGCAATAAAAATCTTTACGTGTGTCTCTGCGCACAAAGGTGAATGTTTCTCTTGGGTTGGCGCTCAGAAGCTGAATTGTTCGATTGCATTATATGCACGTTATCAATTTTAATAGGTGCTGGCAAATTGTCCTCCAAGGTGGCTACCCTACTGATATTCTCACTAGTAATTTATGAGGCGGTAGGAACCCCCTTGCCAACATTTGAAATTATCCACCTTGAATATTCTTTGCCAATCTCATGAGTACCCAAAATGTTATCTTACAATTTAGATTTGTATTTCCCTGTTCGATGTGAGGCTGAGCATTTTCTGGAATATTTATTGGCCAACTCCCAAGCAGCCCCTTGTAAGCATTGCCTCTTTATGTGTTTTGACCACTTTTTCCCTATCAAATTGTTTATCATGGTCTTATTCAATCTGTATGATTCCTTCATAAATATGCTAATCCTTTATTGTCTGTTAGTTAGGTTGCAAACATTTTCCCCCCAGTCTTTCAACCACCTTTTTATTTTATTTATGGTACATTTTGCTTTATGAAAGTTTTTATTTGGGAAATAGTCAAAATTTCTGATTTTTTCCTTGGACGACTTTGCTTTTAGTGTCATAGGAAGGACTGTTCTGTGCCACGGTCATAACCACACATACTCATGTAACGCCCTTGTATTTTTTTTCCTCCTACTTTTAGATCTTTAATCCATCTGGAATTTATTTTCAAAAATGACTAGAGGGGGGCACCTGGGTGGCTCAGGCCGTTAAGCATCAGACTTTTGGTTCCAGCTCAGGTCATGACCTCACAGTTTTGTGAGTCTGGGTCCTGTGTATGGCTCTGTGCTGACAGCGTGGAGCCTGCTTGGGATTCTCTCTCTACCCCCCCCACCTCTGTCCCTCCCCCACTCACACTATGTCTCTCTCTCTCTCTCAAAAATAAATAAATAAACTTTAAAAAGTTATTCGAATGTGAGGTAGGAGCTAACGTTAGCACTCTCTAGATAGGCACTCTGTGGTCCCAAGCAATGCACGGAGCTCCCTGTAGGAAGTGTAAGCTCTCCACTGCTCTATCTCACTGTCTCTGGAGGAAGCTCAAGAGGAAATGAGCTAGTCTAGGCAGCTTATACCCAACACTCTGGAAGAGCTGAACCTGAATCGAGAGATTACTTCAACATGAATGCCTCTTCTCAAAAGCAAATTATCTTTTCTATAAATTGAATTATCAACCCCTGCTTTATCTCTTTCATAATTAAGATTTTCCTCAAATTTGGTTTTTGGTTGAATGAGCACACATTTCCATTTAAACAATGTTCTGAAGTTGTGCTAGGGGAAGACGCGCCATAATGCCACACACGTTTCGAACCAGACGCTATTTTGTCAAGTTAGCAGCAGCCTTAAACACCACATGCTTCGAGCAAGTTCTGGACTTCCATGTGTTTCTCAAAAGGGCTGCAGCAAGGAATGAACGGCGTGTAACACGCACGCTCTCTTGCCTCGTGGCTCAGTGTAGTTGGCGGTGGGGCCGGAGATCTGGGTTTGAATTCGGCCTCAATCACGTTACACCACGAGACTTCAGCCACTTTTTCTTAACAAATGTTTGCTTCATCTCTTGAACGGGGACAAGAAAAATGCTTACTTATTAGATTCATTATAAAGACAAAATGGGTTAATGCCCACAAAGCTCTTTTTTTTTTTTTTTTTTTAACGTTTGCTTCTTTTTGAGAGAGAGAGAGAAAGTGTGAGCAGAGGAGGGGCAGAGACAGAGAGGAAGACACAGAATCCGAAACAGACTCCAGGCTCCAAGCTATCAGCACAGAACCAACATGGGGCTTGAACGCACAAACCGCAAGATCATGACCTGAGCTGAAGTCAGATGCTTAACCAACTGAGCCACCCAGGTGCCTCCCCACACCCCCAACAAAGCTCTTAGAAAAATCTCCACCATGACCAGTGTTCTGTGTTAGGGGAATGCTTTCAGCCCTGCAGGCTGCTGCTTTCATAATGTCCCACTTTTGTCCTTTTGAAAACTTCCCTGGATTTTAGATTCACTTCTCTTTTTCATTCTTACTGCTTTTTTTTTCTTGTGTATTTGCAAAAATAGAGTCTTTGTCCCAAATTTGTGGTCAAAGAAACCTGGAAGATGTTTCTGTGGCCAGTCTGGTGAGAGCATCCAAATCCCCGCACCCCAGCTTGAGTCCAAGAAAACCTGAGCCTCACTAATGGGCCCTCTAATAGTTACAGTGAAAAAGAGCTCCAGGGGTGCCTGGGTGGCCCAGTTGGTTGAGCACCCAACTTCAGCTCAGGTCATGATCTCATGGTTTGTGAGTTTGAGCCCTGCATTGGGCTTATTGCTGTCAGCACAGAGCCTGGGGCCTACTTCGAATTCTGTGTCTCCCTCTCTCTGCCCCTCCTCCACTTGTGCGCATGCATGTGCCCTCTCTGTCTCTCAAATATAATAAACATTAAAATAAAAAAGGCAGCTCTAGGCTGCACCACTCCTACTGGCCAAGAAGCTTTGAGAGCGCACTTGCCACACATCCTGACTGAAGTCTTTTTTGTGAGCTCTGTGCTGGGTTTCGGGTATGTGACTTCAGCTAAAGCTCAGGGGGCGCCTGGGTGGCTCAGCCGGTTAAGCATCTGACTTAGGCTCAGGTCATGATGTCACAGTTGTGGTGGGTTCGAGCCCCACATCAGGCTCTGTGCTGACAGCTCAGAGCCTGGAGCCTGTCTTTGGATTCTGTGTCTCCCTCTCTCTCTGACCCTCACCTGCTCATGCTGTCTCTCTGTCTCGCTGTCTCCCTCTCTCAAAAATAAACATTAAAAGTAAAATCTTAAAAAAAAAAAAAAAAGAGCTAAGGCTCAGGATCACCGGTCGCATGTGGGTTTCACGGGTCCCACCCTGGGCTTCTGGCACACAGGCTGCCTTCCCGTTCCCCACACTGCATTTCACCAGAGGCCTCTACTTTAAAGAACCCGGGCTCATGTGGGGCCTCCCCTGCGAGCCCTACCCTGGGAGTTGACCTGTTCGGGGCGCAGTTTGCATGTTTCTGGCTCTACCCCAAGGCCTGATGAAGTCCTTGTCACCCAACGAGGGCCTTTCAGGGCCCAGGGACCTGCCGCATGCCATAATAGGGGAGAAGCACAGGTGGGAAGATTCGTCAATGAAGATGTTGAGGATATGGGAGTCACTGCTCATTCGGAAGAAGTCTCAAAGACACAAGGACCATGAAGGGAGGTCTGGAATGGAGGAGAGAGTTGGATACCCCGCTGGGGGAGAAGCTGCACACAGCTGTGCGTTCAGGGAAACATGGAAGGATCGCTGGAAGGAAGGGTCAGTGTGTGGGTGACAACCAAGAATTACAGGGACAGTGAGCATGGTGGATGTAGTGCCCCTAATCTCGGAGGCAGTCCCTCTGATGTCAAGAGAAGCTGGGTGTTCCACTGTACTAAAAGAAAAGGTGTAGGGGTGCATGGACGGCTCCATTGGTTAAGCATCCGACTTCAGCTCAGGTCAGGTCATGACCTCACGGTTCATGAGTTCGAGCCCAGGGGAGCCCTGTGCTGACAGCACCTTAGATCTGTACCCCTATCTCTCTCTGCACCTCCTTTGTTTGCATTCTCACAAAAATAAACATTGAAAAAATAAATAAAAGATAGAAAGGGTGAAAATAGGCTCATAAGCACTGTACAAACATTTCATTTGTAAAATATAAAGACAATGGTTTATATGTCATATATATCCTACATATTTTACACATATACACATTATACTTCTTTTTTGTATGTGGTGTGGGTGTGTATATGAACCTTATATGAAGACTAGTTTAAAAGAGGTCATTTGAGAATGTTTGGGAACGTGAGACACCCCGCTGGCCCCTCCCCTGTGTAATCCCAGGCGGAGGTCCGAGGGCTGGGGGTTTCACAGGATGCAGCTAAGCCTGGAAGGGGAGGCTGTTAGGGGCTGAGCCTTTGTATTCTCCTGAAGTCCACATGTTGAAGCCCTAACCCCCAGGGGAGCTGTATTCGGAGTAAGGAAGTAATTAAGGTTAAATAAGGTTATCAAAGTAGGGCCTTTATCCAATGGGATTAGTGTTCTTAAAAGCTAACTTTCAGGGGCGCCTGGGTGGCTCAGTCGGTTAAGCGTCCCGACTCTTGGTTTCATTTCAGGTCATGATGTCAATCAACAAGGGAGAGATCAAGCCCCGAGATAGAGCCCCATGTTGGGCTCCTCACTCACCTAGAGCCTGATTGGAATTCTCCCTCCCTCTCTCTGCCGGCCTCCGCTCACACACGCGCATGCGTGCGCCCCACCCCCCAAAAGAAACTTTTTTTATTTTTTTGGAAAGGCGGAGCTCACTCCTCTGCGCTCACAGGTAGGGAGGAAAAGGCCCTATGAGGACACAGGTAGAGAAGGCGTGCCAGGACGAGTGCTCATGAGAAACTGAATGAGCCAGAACCTTGGTCTTGGATTTCTAGACTCCAGAACTGTGAGGAAACAAGTGTGTGCTGTGTAAAAAACACAACCAGTCTGTGATGCAGTGTGAAGGCGGCCCAAGCTAATGCAGAGACGTGCGCGGTTATTATGATGTGAGTCAGCTCTCCTTTCCCTCCTGGTCTCTGGATGTGATGACGTGAGTCACCACCGAGTAGCAAGGAAAGTCCCCCTGGTCCACAGCAGACCTGTGCTCGCTGAGAATCTCCTAGATCAGCATTCCCGTTCCTACCCTCTCCACAGAACAGCAAGCACTGCTCCCAAGCGAACTGTATTAAAAACAAAAACCAGGGCGCTTGGGTGGCTCAGTCTGTTGAGCGCTGACTTTGGCTCAGGCCATGATCTAGCATTTTGTGAGTTCAAGCCCCGCCTCAGGCTCTGTGCTGAAAGCTCCGAACCTCCGTTGGATTCTGGGTCTTCCTCTCTCTCTGTTCCTCCCCCGCCCACACTCTGTCTCTCTCTCAAAAATAAAGATTAAAAAACAAAACAAAACAAAAACCACACCACATGCTGCCCTAAATGTGACCTGAGTGTACAGCACACGCCCCTGGGGCCCCTGGCGTGACTGACGTTAATTGTGGGAACGCGTGCTTCTGTGCTCCTTCGCTCAACACCTGCTCACCACATTTCGAGTATGTGCCGGCACTGTTCTAAGAGCTGGGGAGACGGGGTACACAACAGGCACTTCCTGCCCTGAGGAAGACTGCAACTGGGTAGCAGAAGACAGATGCTACATAAGAAAATATCGGGGCACCTGGATGGCTCAGTCAGTCGAGCGTCAGACTCTTGATTTCAGCTCAGGTCATGATGTCACAGTTTGTGAGTTCGAGCCCTCTGTCGGGCTCTCTGCTGTCAGCACAAAGCCTGCTTCAGATCCTCTTTGTCTCTCTCTGCCCCTTCCCCGCTCTCACATGTGCACGCTCTCTCTCTCTCTCAAAAATTAACATTTAAAAAAAATATGGAGGGACACCTGGGTGGCTCAGTTGATTAAACAACTGACTTTAGCTCAGGTCATGATCTCACGGTTCGTGTCGGGCTCTGTGCGGACAGCTCAGGGCCTGGAGCCTGCTTCAGATTCTGTACCTCCCTCACTCTCTGCCCCTCCCCTGCTCACACTCTGTCTCTCTCTCCAAAATAAACTAAAAACAATTTTTTTTTAAATAATGAAAAACAAGTGAATATATACAGGATCCTAGGGCAGTAAAACCTAGGAGAAAAAACAAAGCCAGGACAGGGGACAAGGAGAAAGTATGACAGCCTGAGGAGCCATAATTTTACATATGGTGGTCAGGAGGCCCCCCCCCCCCCATTTGAGCAAAAGCGGGAGGAGTCCTAAAGATACCTGAGGAAAGGAGAAACAAGAGCCTGAGGGGAGACGGGCTGGAGGCTTCTAGGCCAAGGCCAGGCCGGCTGGGGTGAGGTGTGTGAAGGGGAGCGGGAAGGGAGGCCACATGACCGCGGCTTTGGCTTTTGCTCTGAAGGGGACAGGAGAGAAACCACCAGACAGTTTTGAGCAGAAAAGCGACAGGATTTCACTGAAAACGTTAAAGGATCATTCTGGCTGCCCTTTACAGACTAGAGGGTAGGGTACAGAATAAGGCGAGCCCAGGAGCAGGGGACCAGACATGAAACTCCTGGAAGACTCCAGGAGAAAAGGATGGTGACTGAACCAGCGTGGTGCTGGGGGATATGGGAAGAGGGAAGATGCTGGATGTATTCTGAAGGTAGAGCCACGGGATTTGCTGACGAATTAGATGTGACCAATGGGCGTGACTGGTTGGGCCTGAGCAGCTGGAAGGATGACGGTGCTTTGGGATCAAGAGGCACAATACTGTGGGGTGCACGGGTGGCTCAGGCGGTTGAGCGTCCAGCTCTTGGTTTCCACCCAGGTCATGTTCTTGGAGTTAAACGAGTTCAAGCCCCGCGTCGGGCTCCATGCTGTCCCTGCAGAGCCTGCTTGGGATTCTCTCTCTCCCTATCTCTCTGCCCCTCCCTCGCTCATGCTGTCTCTCTCAAAATAAATAAACTTAAAAAACAGAGAGAGAGAGACAATACTGATAAGTACCATCACATCTGAGTCACCATCACCCAGCAACTCACTGGTAGGAAGGTGAAAGCGCCAGACTGATTCTCCCTCCACACAGCGTGAATTAACACTGCCTACAACATTCTTCTTAGAGTTTCTCTGTTGTGTTTTGTAAGAAAATGGCTGAATGCTTTCGCTTCCCATCCCCACCCCCGCCAAAAAAAAAAAAAAAAAAAAAGCAACCCGTAATATATCGATTAAAGCAAAAGAGGGAAAATTCCCTAAGGCAAGGGAATCCAGAGAAACAATGTCAACAGTGGACCATAATAATTCAAAAATCTATGGTTGCGATCTTGTTTGGAGACCAGGGAAGAGAAGGAAGGGCACCGTGATGGGGAATTAAAGGCAAGGATGAGGGACTTTCAGAAGGTTGCTTAAACAAGAAAAGGCTTTAAAAGGTTATCTGAAGAAAGAAATGTCTCCGTTGCTTTGAAGCATGGAAAAGAAAGAAATTACGAGGAAATGAATGTGTGTTTTCAAAAGAGTCTTATGACCGGTATCTCTTAAGAAAACAGGTGTGTGGGTTGTCAGTTCAAGTGTAAAAATGCAGCATTCTAGTTTATATTAATCAGTACCTGGTTATAAATAAGCGATTTAAAAAGGTTCACAAGGAAACTGACATCAATTTTTCCACTTAAATTTTGGTCAAGTACAAACTGAGCATTAAAAACTAGTGAATGATCTGCAACTTTCAGGAAGTACCCAAGAATAGGTTATTCTTTCAAAATGTAATATGTAAGCTCATCTCAACCTATGAGTTACCTCCGCAAACATTCTCAAATCCAGCTTGTTGAGCACCGTCAGTGTTTTGTGGGACTATTAACCAGAGACCTGCCAAGGTACGAGACCCGCCGTCAGGCTGTGACACCAGGACACCGTTTTTATGTTTTGTCATTAACCAGTATAAGAGAGTTTTTAGAGGATAACTTTATATTTAATGACATTATTTTTTTATCCTTCATTAAAAAATCTACTTCAGATCCAAACATATCATGTTTTAAGTATTCTTTCATTGTCTGCAATTATCGAGCCTCAATGTAGATGTTTAAAACAGCTGTCTTCTGTTTGAAAGTCAAAGCAAACAAAACACCCTCCGTTGTCTCCATTTCTCTGGTTATAAAATTACTCTTAAATACACATTCATCCTAAACAGCCTGGAAACAGGCCTTCGGTTGATATCAGTACAGTGTTTTCTCACATAATCTAAAATCTAGATTTGGAACAAATTTGGAAGCCTAATTTCATATTTAAGCCTGGGCCAGAACAAGTCCCTCCTCCGGCTGGCCTTCCGCTACCTGGAAGCAAAGGCCTTGAAAACAGCTCTCTGTCCATTCCCCCCTTCCCCCCCAAAAAAGTTGTAGTTTGCTTTTCATCATTCAGTTGGCCAAACAGCAAATTCCAAAGTGGTGTTTAATCATCGGGTTTATCTGGTTATGAGAGGTATACATTACATTTCAGTAACTGCATTTTTAAACAAACTTCTATCCAAGTAGATATTTCGCAGTCTCAACATTAGCAAGGACAACTGAGAGCAGGTACGTTGGAACAGCACGAGGAAAACAAGGCCAGAGGCAGCCTTCGCTCTGCATTACGTAACCAAAGACTTCAGTTAAATGTAAAGAGCTTTGGGGGGCGGGGGGGGGGGACTGGAGTCCTGGTTTACTTAACGTTTATTGTTCATTCATTACCTTATTTCTAATCTACCATTCTCTTCATTTCCCAAACAATAATTCGATATCAGAAGTGAATGGAGCCCCGAGACACTGCGGCACAGTGGCCCCATTGTTGCGTCCGGGGCGGGTACCACCCGTGAAGCTATTCATGAGGGCCGGACAGTAAATCACTGTTAGCCCGCTCCGGCTTGCAGGGGGAGCGGCCTCGGAGATGCGCGTGCAGCGTTCCCGCTGGATTCCAACTGCGTTTGATCTGTCAGAGTGACGTGTACATTCGCGCTGCCCCCTTATTTTCTTCCAAGCATCCTGTTCTCTAACTGTGGTTATTTACGTATCACCTCCATCCGTAGAGCCTTCATTCCTCATTCAAGAAAGAAATGAGACACTATGCATGAGAAGTTCTATGTTGGGGCCAAGCTCAGTTTTTTGTCCATCGTTGTAAGTGGAGTCTCAAGGGGCACTTGGGGGGGTCGGTTGGTTAAGCCTCCGACTTCGGCTCAGGTCATGATCTCACAGTTCCGGATTCAAGCGCCACCCGTCAGGCTCTGCACTGACAGCTCAGAGCCTGGAGCCTGTTTCAGATTCTGTGTCTCCCTCTCTCTCTGCCCCTCTCCCCCTCTCAAAAATAAACATTTAAAATATAAACTAAAAAAAATGAAAACTCAAAACAACTTTCTAGTGTTTTTCCATTTTTAAATGATTCTATCCCATCTAAAAAAATCCTATTTTTTTCCCCTACTGAATCATTCAAATTCACCTCTCTTTTGTGTGCCACGCCCCCACTCTCTTCCAGATGCTGGAGACAGGAGAGGAACAAAAGAGATGGAGTCCCAGGATTCAAAGGAGCTTCCGCTCTAACAAAAGGAGAGAAGCATCCAAACAAGTCATTGCACCGACAATTAATTCTAGCTGTGGTATGTGGGCGAAGGTGGCGGGTACTTTGAACACCCGACGGAGGGGTAGGACGTATTCTGGAACATCAGAGAAGTCGTCCTCGGTGAAGGGATGTTTCGGTGGACATCTGCAGGAGCGGTGTGGGTTAACCAGGGAGAGACGTGGAGGAGGGAGATGACTGCGTTCCAGGCAGAAGCCCGTGGGCAGGTCTGTGGTTACGAAGGAGGACCCGGCAACACTGCGGAGGAAAGACACGGATGGCAGCACGGCAGAGAAGGGAGACCAGAGACGTGGGCAACAGCCAAACCGTGCACAGCCTTGAAGGCCCTATGGAGGTTTCAGGATACCAGAGACTATTTTAAGCAGGGGAGTGATGGGATCAGATATTCATCCTTCAAAGATCACTTCAGCTACAGTTTGGAGGATGAATTCCAGGACAAGAGTAAATAGGCCATTACTTATGTTAATGGGGGGCGGGGGGGGGGAGCCATCAAAAACACTGCCGTGTATTGGTTCTGTGTACATGAGAAACATGTAAAAGCTAGAAAATGAACTTTAGGGGCGCAGGAATGTGGCCTGTGAATGTTTATTTATGCTTATTTATGTTTATTTATTTATTTTGAGAGAAAGAGAAAGCAAGCACTTGTGCACAAGCAGGGGAGGGGCATATTGTTTATTTACTTACTTTGAGAGGGGGAGAGAGAATCCCAAGCAGGCTTCTTGCTGTCAGTGCAGAGCCCGATGTAGGGCTCAAAGTCACTAACTGTGAGATCATGACCTGAGCCAAAGACAGACCTGTGACCAAAAGACAGCTTGGTTTTCAAGGGAGTTGAAAGTGCCCGCTGAAGAGAGACCATCATCACAAAGCTCTGCTGGCTGGAGAGGGAAATGAAAGAAGGACGGACTGGCTGGATGCTGGCCGGAGGGATGGACAGATGGAGGGAGGGATGGCTGGCTGGCTGCATGGATGGAGGAATGTATGGATAGATGGATGGAGGGATGGATGGAAGGAGGGATAGATGGATGATGGATGGATGGACAGAGGGACTGATGAACAGAGGGATGGATGGATGATGGATGGACGGATGGACAGATGAGGATGGATGGGTGGATGGATAGATGGATGAATGGACAGAGGGACTGACGAACAGAGGGATGGATAGATGGACGGACAGACGGACTGTAAGTGGCACAGCTTTCAGGGCTTCCAGAAATCAGAGCATGTGCAGAGGGCATGCAAGTGATGAGAGAAAGCGGTGTCTGGAGAGTCAGATTTAAGAAATGGAGCCTTTTTTGGTAAGAAGCCCTAGAGTGAGGGAAAAGAAGAGTGTTCGTACAGAAGGCAAGAAGCTGAGGAACCAGGGTCGGTGCAGGTGGCCAAGAACACCTCCAGGAATGGGGCCAAGTGGCGGAAGAGAGAGGGGAACTTGTAGCCTGGTGCTGAGTCTTCGAAACCTGGCACACAATGAGGCCTGCGGACGACAGATATCATTCATGTATTTGTAGAACACAGCCTCCAAAGCTCTAGGAGTTTGAGAGAAAAGGAGAAATGAACCGAGAAGCCCCTGACCTCAATTCTCAACGCCAGGATAAGCGGGCAAGAGGAAAAATAAACTGCCCCACCAGACAAGGCCATGGAAAAGCAAGGCTCTAGAACATGACTGAGATTCATTGTGATGGCGATTCTCGTCCAGGGCTACACCCTGAGAATCATCTAGGGAAGCGCTTGGAGAAAAATAACCATGCACAGGGCCTACCCCCAGCCTGGCCATTCAGAATCTCTGGAGCCTCGGGATTTGTGCCCTTTAAAAACTCACCAGTAATTCTAACATGCAAATGGATTTTCAAACTGCTGATTTAAAGCAGGGAGTCAAGGGAACTTTGGAGAAAAGGACTGCAGAGAGGGGTTTCTTGATTATGACTGGTGACGGCCCGAACGTACAAACAGCACTCCCCACGGGTCCCTCAGGAATGGATACCCACGAGAAGGTGAACGTGAAGCACCAGCAGACCGCTCTTCTCTCAAGGGACCTCTTGCTTTTTGTCTTCAAGTATAGTTTCTGATGACATAACAAGACGTGGTCTTTAAAAGGATCCTGTTCGAGCCTACCTTCTTAAACGCCCTCCACACCTTTTTCAGGCGATGGGGGGTGGGGGGTGGGGGGTCGAGAAAGCAGGGGTTGTCATCACAGATGCCTGCACTGAAGACTGCTAGGGGTGGTTCCCAGGTTAGTTTCCCTGGTGCCTCCATCTGGCGCGGAGGATGACAAGGACAATAGCAACGCTGGTTAACCGTTACAGCGCGGTGTGTACCAGGCCCTAGACTTGCAGTTTACACCCACCATCTCATTTAATCCACACAATCCCTGGGAAGTGAGTCCGTGGGACATGGGTGGGGGGGAGGGTACACTGGGGCTTCTGAGAGCTAAGCAACCTGCCCAAGGTCACCAGCTGTTAAGTGATGTAGGCAGAGCCCACCTCCATCTCTTCCAGCCCCAGGGGCATCTCTCCCCTGGCAGGTGGACAGGTCATCCAGCTGGTCAGGACAGAGGGGCACCTCATTGGATGCGGAAAGCTCCGGGATCTAGCGATGAACAGGATGATCCTGGGTGGGATTTGTTAGCCCTGCAAAAGTTAACGCCAATTCTTTTCTTCTTGTCTTCCATAATTTAAAATTAGGTAAATTTAATCTCTCCCTTCTTGGCTCAGATTTACTGCAAATTAAACACGCAAGTATTAATAATGGAAATAATTTCCCTTTAAAAACATCCTGAAACTCGATGTGGGGCATTTCCAATATATCCATAAAGCAAACAAGACAGCTTAATTGTTTGTTTCTCCAAGGAAAGAAGCTAAACCCGGAATTAATTTGGTTCAGCCTGTGAAACAATTCGTTTGCTCTGCCTAATTCTGCCAATTAAAGAACTTTTTCCCAGACACAATTAGCATGTAAAGCAGCGGCACAGAGAGAAGAAGGGGCCTCGACGATCCCGGCGGGGTGGAGGTGTAGGACGAGAACCCCCGGAGACCTCTCGGTGTCGGCTTTGGGGCTGGGGGGGGGGGGGCGCCGGGGAGTAAGGACGAGCTCCAAGAGCCCTTTGGCAGTGGCCCTGCCGTCACCAGCCGAAATCAGGACATGAAACAGCGCCGCCACCGAGGATCAAGCCGGCCCGGGCCGCCAGGGCACTTCCCCCAGCCCGGCCGGATCCCTGAGAGCCCCTCGCGGCGGGACTGCGCAGCTGAGCCCGCCGCCCCCTACACCCCTGGGCCCACGCCGGGAGCCGGCGCCCGTGCTGCGGGGGCTGCGCGCGCACCTAGAACCGCGCCCCCCGCCACCAGGGATCTGTGGCTTTTACTTAGGGTGGGGATAGCGGCCCCTGCTGGCAGCTCCGGCGAACAGCAAGAGACTGCCTCACCCTTCTCACCACCTTTTTCCAGGTGGTTTGTAGAAAAGAAAAATATGGTACATACTGGGTGTTGTCGCATGTGCGTTTATTCTTCGCGAGTCCTCCAGAGCAGATGTCTGTGCGTAACTTGCGTTTCACGCAAAAACAGTAGAAAAAACGTGGGCCCTCGCCCCATTAGGGAGCATGTACAGCTTCTAATACATTTATTTGAGGTCACTCGGCCTAAGGGCAACTGGGACCCTGTTCGTCCTCCCAAGTGCTTTTCACGGCCGACCCCAGGACTGGTTAATGTTGCTTGGCGGCCCAGTGCTACTTTCTTTAAAGGTGGCGGCTCCAGAAGCCCACTGGGGAACAGCGGCCACCTCGCGCAGTGGTTAGCGGGAAGTGCGGGCGCGGTGGGGAGCGAGCAGCGGGCGCGGTGGGGAGCGAGCAGCGACCCCCGGGGGTGTGGGGAGTGTGGCCTGACTGGTTGGCATAAGCCTGTAACCTCGAAGTTTTTTGGCGACTGCAAGTTCAAGCAGCGGGAGGAGGGCTGTGCCTGCCATTCTTCCTGAGATCCTAACAATAGCACCGTGTAAGAAGTTGCGATTTACTTCCTCCACGAAGCTGTCGGGTTCTCATCGAATTGTCTGCGTCCTATCTCTTAAGTTTCCTTATGTTTCCAAGGACAATCCCCACACTTTCTAAGTTTCAAAACGGACTGTGGCTGTTGTTGGTGACACCATTCTTTGTACTACAGTCAACGTGCTTACTTAACATGCTTTATTAACATGTTGTATGTGCGTTAACTAATATAGCAGTGTTCATATCTTCGGTGTATATGTGTGTTTTAACCGCATCGGCTTTCGTCCAATTCATCTGGGCGCGTAGGGCGTCCATCACTTCTGAAATTTACCTCTTGATCCAGTAATCAGAATTAGAAAGGCTCCTCGTTCACTTACCCTCATCCTTTAAAACTTTTCCATTTAAGAAAATCGATGAACAGATCCTTTCTTGTAACTCGCTCCTGCACTACGTCTATTTTTATTTATTTTTCTGATTTGGCAGGGCTCAGCAAAGCTGTCCGGGATTTTTTTTTTTTTTTTTTTTTTCCTTTGCTAGAGCAGATGCGGGGGTGGGGAAGCAGGGGCTGGGCTCCAGCCTGAGTCAATCCCACCGGGACCTCCACCCAGCGCGCGGCGGGGCCGGGAATGCTGGGGGAAGGAAGCCTCGCTGACCAGGCGGTGCAAGGCTCCACCTGCAGCCACACCGCGTAGGCTCTCCCTTTCTCGGCCACGCTCACTCACATTCACACACAAACACCACAGCCCTCCTGTGGGTCGGAGGAGACGCCAGCCAAAGGAGGCGGGGTTTTAGGAGGAGAGTCCGCTCTGCGCAATCCAGTCCGGGACTTGGCTCCGCCCGGGAGCCGCGGCCTCTCTAGTGACAGAGGAGTAGTGAGCGGCACCGGGTGAGGCAGCAGCCAACTCCGCTCCCCGCGCACTCGGCTGCCCAGGCGCTCGGGACGCAGCAGCGGCGCTTCTCCGCGGGGCCGACCGCCCGCGATGCCCGCTTAGGAGCGGCGGCAGCGGCCAGCATCGCCACACCCGCGGCACAGCCCTCGCGGTCGCGGAGCGGGGCTCCAGCGTGCCCCCTGCCCCAGCCCTCACCCCGCCCCCCACCCTGAAATGACTTGTTAATCCGCGCAGACACCACCGAAGAGACTCACCGGAGTGGAATCCAAGTGGAATTTGGACCTGGAGAAGAGTTTCTTGAAGATTTACTCCTTCCTTGTTGGTTTTCTTTCTTTCTTTCTTTCCTTTTTTCCTCTCCCCTTCTGCGCCTGTCATTGGAGATGAACACAGCGCGTTTGCATCCCAGAAAGTAGTCGCCACGACTGTTACCCCAAAGAGACAAGCACACATGTAGGAATGACAAAGGCTTGCAAAGGAAGAGAGCGCAGCTTGCGGCCCGGAGAGATCTCCTCGATAATGGATTACTAAATGGGATACTCGCTCTACCAGCCCGCTCCGAGCCCCGGCCGCCTGCCCGTCGATGCACCGAAAAGGTATGGCTGGCGCGCCCCGGCGCGCCCCACCTCTCCGGGCGGCTCGGCTCCGGCCAGCGGGTCCCGGGGCCGCGGCCGGCACGCGCTGTCGGCTTTGTGGTGGCTGCGTTTTATTTTGTCTGGTGTCTGCCTCCCGAGCGTTGCCGGGCCCTTGGGGAGCAGTCTTGAGCCCAGCCCGCTGCTCCTCTCCGCCCTGAGCCCGGGAGACCGCCGGGCTCCGTGTTGCGAGAGCTTCCCCACCCGCGCCGCGCACACGCCCGGCGCCGCCCGGGACCGCGACCGCGCGGCGCTGCCTGGCCGGGGGATGTGTGTGCAGGACCCGGGGTTCGTCCTCACTTTCTGACCCACGGGCAGCAGATAGGCCCCGAGACGGTGGGATTTGCAGAAGCGCCCAGTCCTGGTGCAAAGGCTGGGGAAGGGGCTCTGCCCTCGAGGGCTGGCAAACGTTGGGTCGAAAAGCGCTGTGTTCGCCCAGCACTGGGTTTGGGTTCTGGGGTGGGAGAAGGGGTTCCGCAGAGACGGTGGGAAAACGAGCAGAATCTTTTGTTGTCCGCCCAGGGTCTGGACTGGGCTCTGTGGAGTGCGGGGAAACTTGTAATGGCCCTGGCACCCGTGCGCCCTGCCACTTGGTGACATCCCGGCTTTCACGGCCGCTGGCACTGGAGGTTCCGGGCTTTGTTTGCTCGAGTGAGTGCCCAGGAGCGGTTTCCTCCCGGTGTGGCGCGGCGCCCCCCGCCCTGGGCTCTGTCCCCCGCTGCAGCTCCCTTCTGGCCGGGCGAGGACAGCATCTGTCGCGTCTGCGTCCCCTTCTAGCACAGTGTCCGCCACACCGGGGCTTGGCGCCGGCTGCGCTCTTCTCCAAAATCTACGAGGTTCCTCTACGGAAAGGAGTTGTCACTGAGGGGAAAGGGTGGGAAGACTTGGCAAGAGATGCTTACTACCCAGACCAGGGCTCTGCCGGGCCCACAGGTTCTGGGTGTCCGAACTACTCGCGGCGCCCTACAGAGCCGCCTCGCGGGCGGTGGGGCGCTCGGGAGCTAGCCCGCCAGTGCCCACCCACCCTGGAAAGATCCCGCTGGGGTGGGAAGTGTCTCTTCTGCAGATTCTCTCCTTTTTTCTCAGCTCCTCACTGTGGTACACGGTGCAAAGCGGGGTCCTGAAATCCGCTCCCTCCTCCCACGACCCGAGTGGTAAAGGGGGAGCCAGGGAGCAGTCCCGAACTTGTGCGTGTTTCGGGAAAGGAAACAGGATTCGGCTGTCGTTCCCGCTCCCTTGCCTCCCCTCCGCCCGGCGCCGCCTCCTTTTCCACCACGGGGTCACCCGACCAGGCGCTTCTGGAAAGTTTCTCTGAAAGCCGTGGGAGGCGGGCACAACAGGACTGCGGCTCAGCGTGTGCACTCCGCGGGAAACCGAACCCGGAGGGAAGCGGGTGGACCGCCAAGGATGCGGGCAGTTAGGTGCTGGCCCACAGGCAGTGGCGCCCAAGGTCTGCAGTCAGTTTGGATGGGGTCTCAGCGCCGCACTAGCTGGACCAGTCGAGGAAGGGGGTGGGGGAGGGAAGTGAAGGAGGAGGATTTATGATGCTGGTGCGGCCACTGGGCAGCGGCTGGCGCATGGGTGCCCAGGAGCTTGGGACTCGCCGGCTAGTACCAGTTCCAAGCGCCGCATCCCCAGCCGCACCCCTCCCCCACCCCCTGTGCCTCGCGCAGTTTCCAGCCGGCGGGTTTCCAGGGAGGAGCGGAACAGGGAGCCAGGTGTTCGTGGAGCGGGGGAGGAACTGCTGTCTTCACAGCCAAGGAGAGCACTTGCAGCCTCGGCCAACGGCCTGTATCGCAGTGGGCAGCCTCAGTGTCCGTCCGAGTCGGTCCTAGGGAGAAAGGTGCCTGACTGCTTTGAGAATGCAGTGGCCAGTGTCGGCCCCGGTGGGATCGCTTTCTGCTTCCGCTGGATGGAAATCAAGTTGCTACTTGCTGAGTGGGATCCATGAAAGGATTAAAACACAGGCGGGCGCGGAAACACATACACACACACACACACACACACACACACACACACACACGCAGATGCTAGCACTTGTACGCACAACTTTCTCTGCCTCAAATCTGAAAAGCTGTTTTCACCCAGTTGCAGTCTTCTGCCAGCAGGTCTCAGGAAAGCTATGCAATGCCCCCCAGTGCTGGTTTTTAAGTCTTTCCGGAGTAGAAAGGTCGAGGGCCTCTGCCTTGGCTAATCCTGGTAATTGCTGGTCTTCCTTGGGACATATATCTGGGGCATCAAGTCCTCTCTGTTGGCAGGGGAAAGACTCCTGGTTCCAGACACATGAATCCTTTATTTAGACCTTTTCCCCAAAAGTAAAGATGCCCGTGCCCGATTCTGAATGAAAAGATTGTGTTTTCACACCTCATCCAAATGGCTACCAGCGGTCAAGATGGCAAGCATTTTGTACGTTTTCTTTTAATGCCGTGTTTAGTCTGCATGGATCAGTTTTATGACTTACAGTAAGCTTTGATTAAACTACCCCAGGCACCGAAGTTAATTATTAACCTAACCTTAAATGCAGTGGCGGACCAGTGTCTCCACCTATTAACCTAAACTATCTGTTAAAAAATAATTGCACTGTTTGAATTTGGTTTACCCAGGCTTGTTTACCTGCTAACTTTCATTTGGAACTTGAGTAACCCCCACCCTGTATTATTATTTTGGTTCTAGGATATTCTTGAAAGAGGCACTTTGGAAAATAATCCAAAAGCAGAAAAGGATGGAACATCAGGCTTACAACCTCATTTCTATGTTGTCTTTTTTCAACTTGATATAAACAAGCATTCTAGCTCCTGTTTCTTATTTACAGTCTTCCCAAAGTGCTCTGTTTTGCAACTACCCCCCTGTGGAGATGGGCCACTCTTCAATAATGCATGTAATCCACATATGTAAATGTTAAACAGATAGCCAAAATCATGGTCTCAGAAGCCATCTGCAAAATATACTGAGTGCATAAAACATCTATGTTTAAATAGATGATAAATTCCTAAGAATTGGCATAGAAACCCAAATGTTGAATGGATAAGTCAATGAAAGAAATAGCCACACACGATTTTCACATTTCTCCACTAACAGTGGACCTGGTCCCCACACGCTCCCCCTCCCCCCCACCATGGCTTCAAATAAGGGGTTATTATCAAGTGGCAATAAGTGCAACTCTTTATTTACACACACAGTGACACACATACACAAACACACAGCCCTCAAGTTCTTTCCAAGTCTAGTGAATGCTTTTCCCATCATTAAAAAAATATAGCATTTGCATTTTGAGTAGGCGGATAACATTGCTTAGTATGTTGAATCAGAAGGATGGCAAGAATTAGGAAGACTGTTATCTTCCCTGAATAAAAATACGACACCCAAATTAAGAACTTGTATTAAATTCAAAATAAATACTCATGCTTTAAAAGCAAGTGGGTAATTGCACTCCCATATGAAATGGAAAGAAAAATACTGTTTTGAACGGGGAGGTAAGTCGGATATTTTACTATGTGTACCAAGTGGTTCAGCTCTTTTCTGAGCAGGACAAAAGAGTGATCATGGGAAAAGAAGTTTTTTGGAACTAGATTGCCAAAAGCGAATATATTCTCCCATCCTATTTGTTTGCAGAAAGGAATCACGGAACAAGCCAAGCTAATTGCAAATGCTTTAATTAAGCATCTGCCGTTTGCAGCAGTATGTAAGGCTTGAGAGAGACTGCACAGATCTCTGTATGGTCCCCCCTCCCCCACCCCAGGTTTAGGCAATTTATTGTCCCCCTCCTACAGTGGGTGTTGCCTTGGGGTTCACACTCCGGAGGAAGGCGGAGCCTGGAAACATCCTGCTGTGCCCTCCCATGTCAGTGTCCCCCCCACTCTCTTGAGGTACCCGGGAGCCAAGTCCTCTCTGAGATATTTCTACTCCACGGGGAAGGCTTTTCTCATCCACTGAGCTATTCTCTGCTGGCAACCACACGGGTGCCTCCTGGGGATATGGTAAGGTAGGGGAGGGCGGGAGGCATTTAATCCCTTTGAAATGGGCAAGTAAGATGTCATACCACACAAACCTCAAGGGGAGGAGGCAGTGCCGCTCCTTCTCAGCATGGGACTGTGACAGCGGAATATATACACAAGGGCATCCTGCTTTGTGAAGCAGGTGAGTTCTTGCAAAACTTTCTGATTAGAGAAATTCCAATTACGCTAATGGAGAGTGTCCTATAAAAGTACCAGTGCTCTGATGTTTCCCAAGTAACCTCTTCCGCCCGGACCTCTCTCTCTTGGGGCTCTCAAACAGTAGACGCCTACAGGTCAGGTAGGCACCTCCAACCTAACATGCTTAGAACACCCGATTCTGGATCTTTTCCCCCCAGAGAGGCTTTTATCGTCGTCTCCGTCTTGGTAAATGGAAGAGGTGCTCACATGTAACAACTTAAGCGTTTCCCTCGACCCTCACAGGGGCCACGCCAGTGTCCTCTGCTGCTGCTGCTGCTGCTGCCGCCGCTGCCGCCTGCCTCCCAGCCAGTCCCCTGCTCTGCTCCTGGCCCCTACAGTCTTTGCTCAACACAGCAGCCAAAGTGACTTTTCACAAAAGTGAAGCCAGGGGGCGCCTGGGTGGCTCAGTCAGTTAGGAGCCGGACTCTTGATTTCTGCTCAGGTCACATGATCTTGTCTCATGGGTTCGTGCCCCACTTCCGGCTCTGCGCTGTCAGCACGGAGCCTGCTTCGGATTCTCGTCTCCTCTCTCTGATCCTCCCCTACTGTGCTGACTCTGTCTCTCTCAAAATAAACTTAAAAAAAAAAAAATCAAAGCCAGATCAGATCACTTTTGCTCATATGCTTTCGCATCTCATACTAGCAGAAGCCAAAGTCTGTCCTATGGACTTTGTGGCCCCTACAGTATCTATGCCCTGGTCCCTACCTCTCTGATCCCCACCCCTCTTTGGGGTTATGTGAATACACCCGAAGTGCTTTCTTTAGGGTTTTTTTTTGGGGTTTTTTTTTTTTTTTTAGTTTTTAGTTCATTTACCGGGCATTATTGGTCTCAGGAGTACAATTCCGTGATTCATCACTTACACACAACACCCAGTGCTCATCCCAACATGTGCCCTTCTGAATGCTCATCCTCCACCAACCTCCCTCCAGCAACCCTCAGTTTGTTTTCTACGGTTAAGAGTCTCTTGTGGTTTGTTTCCTTTTCTGCTCTTTACCCCCTTACCCCATGTGTTCATCTATTTTGTTTCTTAAATTCCACACATGAATAAGTCATATGGTATTTGTCTCTCTCTGATTGACTTATTTCACTTAGCATAATACACTCTAGTTCCATCCATGTTGTTGCAAATGGCAAGACTTCACTCTTTTTGATGGCTGAGTGATATTCTATCGTGTGTATATGTGTATATTCCATTGTATGTATATACACACACACACATACACAACATCT
Source organism: Mungos mungo (assembly GCA_004023785.1). Lineage (NCBI taxonomy): Eukaryota > Metazoa > Chordata > Mammalia > Carnivora > Herpestidae > Mungos > Mungos mungo. The sequence continues at coordinate 137,558 of PISW01001937.1, forward strand.
TCTTTATCCATTTGTAGGTCAATGGACATTTGGGCTCCCTCCATAGTTTGGCTATTGTTGAAAATGCTGCTATAAACATGGGGGGCATGTGCCCCTTCAAATCTGTATTTTTCGTATCCTTTAGGCAAATATCTAACAGTGCGACTACTGGATTGGCTGTCTTCAGGGTCCTGTGCCTGGTCTCCACACTTGCTCTTCTAGGACTCTGGATGATTCTTTCCCCAGACAGTCGTGTGATTTGCTCCTCCCGTCTTTAGGCCTCTGTGCATATGTCATGTTCACAGTGAGGCCTTTTCTGAGTGCCTTACTCACTTCACCCTTTTCCCCAAGACTCCCTCCACCCTCCACACCCCCTGTGACTGCCTCATTTTTTTCTCTTCTCACTTTTGACAGCCCGACAAGCGATATGTTGTCCTCACTTATTTTCTGTCTTCCACTTGAAGGTAATGCCACGAGGGAAGACTTGTTCATGTGTAGTTCACTGCTGGATCTCCAACCCCTACACCCGTGCCTGGCACAGCACGGGCTGTTCATAAGAAGAATGTGTTGAATCAGTTCATTGATTGATCTGTAAAGAGTGTATCTTTTTGCAAGCCTCTAGTCTTCACCTCTTTTGTCTGCTCTTGTTTTTCTCTTATGGTTTCGTCCAATGGAACACTTCCTGTGTGTGTGTGTGAGTGCGTGTGTGTGTGTAACACTGCCTTCCATGCACACAGGTGGGATGTCCCATGCACCATTAGTGGAGCGTTTGCTGTGGGTTGTCTTCCCAGCCTCGGAGGGGGACTGGAGCCTGCTCATTCCCACACTCCCACCCAGTCCCCTGCTGTGGCCAAGAGCACACATCTGCAGGACACCTGGGTGAAGCTGGAGGGAATCTGAGTCAGGTGAAGAGTGACTGGCCAAGAAACAGAGCCAGGAAGACAGCCAGCATTTATGGGGATTGAGCTTTTGACCTTGGCCTCATTTGGTCTGCCTTCTAACCACTGTCCACATAACTGCCTTGCTTTTCTGGACTTTGCTAATAGTACTTTTTAAAATTCACCTTTCTATTAGGAGAACATGATATGCAAATGGACCCACATTTCTGCCCTGTACTACTACTAGTACAGTGATAACTCGTACTAAAGGTCCTGTGCTTGGAGTCACATGTCCCAGGTTCGAGACTCTTCCTACCTTGGCTAAGCCACTTAACCTCCTGGAGCTGCAGTATTTTATTCTATTTTTTATTTTTTAAAATTTTTAAATATTTATTTTTGAGAGACACAGACACAGCGTGAGTGGGTGAGGGGCAGAGAGAGAGGGAGACACAGAATCCCAAGCAGGCTCCAGGCTCTGAGCTGTCAGCACAGAGCCCAATGTGGGGCTCAAACTCATGAACTGCGAGATCATGATCTGAGCCGAAGTCAGATGCTCAACTGACTGACCCACCCAGGTGCCCCAAGAGCTGCAGTATTTTGAATAAAAACTGTGAATAGTAAACCTATGCTTCCTACCTTGTATGACTGCTAGGAAAATAACACGAAGTCACAAATGTGAATGTTTTTGGTAAAATATGAAATGCACTCTGGAATCTTGAGAGGTCTGATGCTAATTCCCTGCTCCCCAGCCCAGAACTTCCCACCTCCAGCCTAGCAGAGACCTCGCTTCATTGTCTTCTAGATCATAAAAGAAAGATTATATTCTGTTGATGTCACATTTTGGCATAAACCACATTATGAAATTAAGTAAGATCCTCAAGTTCAGTGAAAATTCACAATCTATGTAGCGCATGTATAGCAGCCCTATTAATGAGGATGCCTACTGCCTGGAGTAACGAAGGCTTTCAGTGTGACCATTAAATCGGGCAAGGTCATGGGGGTGGCACTCTGCCAGGCATTATGAAAAGTAAGGGCATTGTTTTTGCTGAGGTAAGTCCTAAAATAGTTCATGTCAATGTAAGCATTAATGTAGAACAGACATGTCAGGGTGAACCAAGGGGAGCAGGAGAGGAGCTCTGATCCTGGCTGTAACAGAGGCGAACTCATTTAAGATTTTGTGACGTGCAGTTTATAAATGTGGAGAGACTGCCAGGGGCAGGCAGTGGGCAGGGGAGGGGGCACTGCAGACGCCATGCTTCTCAGGCACACACGACACACGGAGATATGCGTCCCATTTTTTGCTATTTATGAAAAGGGTGACTTTTATTTTTTTATTTTTGAGAGACAGAGAGAGACAGATCCTGATCAGGGGAGGGGCAGAGAAAGAGGGACACACAGAATCAGAAGCAGGCTCCACTCTCTGAGCTGTCAGCACGGAGCCCGACGCGGGGCTCGAACCCACGAACTATGAGATCATAACCTGAGCCAAAGTCGGATGTTTAACCGACTGAGCCACCCAGGTGCCCCCGAAGAAGGTGACTTTGAGCCAGTTAGGTCTCTGCCTCAGTTTCCGTCTGTAAGATGCTGGTATGACGTTAATGCCATGGTTGCTGAGAAGGGTAAATGCGCAAACACCTATAAGATCCACAGCCCAGTGCCTGGCACAGGACACGTGCTCAGTAAATACTAGATGTGATGACTTTCTGGGTGATGGTAGTCATGGCGAGTGCCCTGGTGGGGACAGTACAAAGGAAATGGCCACGAAAGTATAACAGACAAAGGAAACAGCCTTTGGACTAGAAATGAATGTTCACACTGTGAGCTGGCCATAGTGACAGGGGTTTTAAGCTGGGAAGCGTGTGAAAGGGTCATTTGTGCGGGAAGAGGAGTCATGATCCTTTTCCCAACTATGGATGTTGAAATACCGCACCCAAAAACATGGAAGGAAAGACATTACACAAATAAAACCATAGCAGGCAGCACAAGACTTTAGATCAAATAAAAGCCCAAAGGGTGGCTGGTTTGGTTTCTTTTTAATATGATAGCCTCCACTTCCTAACATTTAAAAATAAAATCCACAACCTGCATGCACTAGAGAATCTGAGAGCCGCCCTTAAGGTCGGCTCAGGGATAAGCTGCGGTGACCTGGGGGCCACATCTGTCATAGGAGAGAAGCGTGTCTCCCCACAGACTCTCCAGGGGGCTGTGGCTGGGCCTTCTCCCAGAGGGGTGCGCCACTCCACCCTGGCCATGCGCGAATTCAACTCGGAAGAGCAGGAGTCTCCACGCAGAAGCAAACCACCGCCTTCCCCCCAAATGGAGCGTGTAGTTGGCCGACCCCCACAGAGACACCGTTTACTCTGCTGACTGGTATACCGCCGTGTTACCTGACATTTGATTCAAATGACAGTCCTACAGGTTCTCAGCAGTGACAAGAGTCTCACTTCTGAAAGGCCCAGGAGGAGGGGCAAGAAACGGGCGCTAGTGAAATTCCCTGAAGGACCCCTTCTCCACCCAGAGGAGCAAGACTCCCTCCATGGCTTAGAATTACAGTGATTTTCATCGAGGAGGAAAACAAAAACAACTCTCTTAAAGTGGACTTCTTAAGTGGAAAGAGGATGTCAAGAAAGTGAAATAAATCTGCAATTAACACACCCCAAAGAGCGACGGGCCAGGTTCTCTCTAAGCAGCAAGGGTGAGGACTGTGGCTCTGAAAGTACTGTTAGACAGGTATTTCCACGCGCAGCCCGTAAACCTTACAGGCTCCATTTAATGTGACTCAGCGCTTTCTGGTGGCTTCCAACTAGCCTGTAATTGTCATCTGTAGAAAATGTAATTTAAAGAATCCACGCCAATTAAAAAGTATTTAGAAGGCTCTCTAAAACTGATGCTCCTTCGCCCCTCACCCCCACACATGTATAAGACCAAGCCGCTGAAGCATTTCTAGAACACAGCAGGCTGTGTCACTGAACACAGTGACAACGTGCCACAGGAAAGTAAATATTTTAGGGCGTGGGAAGAAATAGAGAATACATTCATTACGTTCTGACGTTAGATGAGCCTTTTCTAGACCAGCTTTGCTGTGAGGGCTCCATCCTTTTTTCCTTTCTCCTATTCCTGAATCTTTTCTTTAAGCGACAGCTTTTCTGTCTTTTCATTAACATTACAGCGACTCCAGCGCTCCCCCCTCCGTCCCCCAGACTCCTACTGTCCTCCAACGAGGAAACTGAGAGAATACTGATTGAGCCAGTGAGTGGCAACGTTCCTGTCCTGAAAATGGAATGCCGTATGAAAAACTGCTTCCCACAAAAAACAAAAAAAACCCACCCAAACAATCCAACAACTGTCTTTCCTCCTTTTTACCCCAGAGAACCACATGACTTCATTCACATATTTCGGTGTTTGAATGCATTTTGTTCTGAGGCCTCAAATACCCAGGTGGAAAACCGATCTATTAAGCCTTTCATTATTCCACAAACGTGAGCATCTGAGTCACTGAGAACATTCTCATCTCTGGACGGGGAGCGAGAAATAGAAACCCAATTGTTCACGGCATTCTAAGCCAGAGCGTGTGCGGCCGGATGGCAGTTGGGTGGCTTGTTTTATAGGAAGGATCCTCGTAAGTGGTTGGCGAGATGGATTCCGTGCTAATTCTTCTCGCATCGTGAATGATGGCCCCAGCTAGACACTGTCGCTGGGATCTTCATCTATTAATCATGGAGCCTGCTTTCTTATTCGGTTGCCATAGTTTCAGGGCCTCAGATAGTGTTGGGGTGTCTTGGGAAAGGTTCGAGCTACACTGGGGCGGGCGAGCCTTGCAGTTATCCTGGCAGTTTGTGGGGCTCTGAAAGCGCCGAAAACCGCCTCTCGTATAATTCAGTGTTGGATTAAAAGAGGCAACTTCTGAGAAGGTCTCTCTGGACCTTGTTATGTGCGCATCCAGCTGATATCTTCTCCAGGATGTGCCTCTTGCTCGGCCTTCCTGGTGGGGGAGAAAAAAAAAATTACTGTCCAGGGGCCGATGTCACTTTCATCTTTCGACAAGAAAGCCAGAGGGTGCGAGCTCCCCGTTCGGGCTGTTCACACGTGTGGAGGGAAAGGAGGGCGTGTGTGGCTTTGCTCAAAATGTCAGGTTCACGATTCGGTGTGGGCTCTGCAGCTTGCTGACCACACAGAAGGACCTCGGGAGTGTCGCACGCTTGGGCGGGGCGCTGGAAACGTTACGTGCTTTAAGTTCAGGTTTAACCTCTAGGATTGTTAGGCCTGATGCATCTTCCTGAGGAGCTAGGGATCATGTCGCTGTATTTTGCCACCGTGGCCCATAGGGCTAACAGCTTTGGCAGCTCTGGGGTCTGTGAGGTTTTTTTTTCCTCCTTTCTGGAATTCTCATCTTTGGCGGGTTGTGTTGTTAGGTCTGTGACTTCAGGGTTGATTAGGAAAAGCTGTCTGGTGCTGTATATATTGGGTGACCGAGTCCAGAAAAGACAGGGAGGAGGAAGTGGCTGCAAGAACGAGATACACACACCCCGTGATTTATGTGTTTTGTGGGTGATGGAGAACACAGCCTTCCTTTGTTAGGTGCGTCTGGCCGTGTGTCACGGATACTGGTGCCCGTCGTCGTGCCGGAGCTCCCATTTCTCAAGTGGACTTTCAAGGACTCCCACCAGTGGAAGCCAAGCCGTGCCATTCCTTTGTAGATTAAAACATAAAACAATCTCACACTTGAGGCACACAGCACTGAAGTCAGGACATGCAGGGCCTCAAATGAAAAAAACCCAGGCAGATTCACGGGAAGAAAACCTTGAATTCATTACCAATGGGCCTAATCTAGAAAACCGGTCACTTTTTTTTTTCTTTACTAGAAAAAGACTAGTTTTTATTTCAGGATGGGAACTTCAAAGCAGCTGTTTTAAATTTTCCCAGTCCCGGCCTTGCCAAAATTTCTGAGTAACATCCACAAGCATTTTTAATGCACGTGCCTATTATATTGGCCCCTCCCCTCCCCAACCACACTAAATGATTGATTTTAGAGGCCAATAATTTCAAGAAAATTAAAAGGATAACATGGCCTTAATTGCTACTGGCTTCACCAGGCTTCTGGGCACCGGAATTCCTTGTGGAGAAACACTTTTAAGTGTCACAGCAGATTTTGATCATGTGGTCTGGCTTATCCATAGGCTGCAATTATCAGCCCCCAACCTTCTCCCCCACCCTCTTTCCCCCTTCCCCCCTCCCCTTCCCACTATCTCTGTGAAGCAGAGGAAACATGCATTTGTAAATTCAGTCTTATGGACCTCTGATTATTTGGCAGGGTAGAAAAGAGGTCTTGCTCATTTTACAGTAGTCTTCTAAGTTTTTTCTTTTCTTAAAGGCACAGTGATGGGGAGAACAGTGGGACTAGGATTTATGATCAGAGGCTTCTTCTCCTTGGAAGAAGAGTTTGTGTGAATTCAATCTGCTGCCCTCTTGACATAAACGAGATGCGATTTACACTTTGGGGTCCGGGCGGACACAGTGTTACACGCGTAGCCTAAAGAAAAGTAAGCAGTACCTTTCTGTGAATATCAGTCAGATACAATATGGACTTTAATTAACCTTAATTAATGATTTCTGATTACAGATTTTCCTTTGTGCCTCCAAGACAGCAGTGCCTTGGAGGCTGTGTTTTGGTGGACCGTTTTCAGACGGTGGCGACGTGAGCAAGCCTCCAGGAGGCTGCCGTGCAAACCACGCTGAGTTCTTCTATGAAAAATGTAATTTGAAAAATGGACATGTAAAGAAAGAGGTATCACTTGAGGGGCAACTGACATTTATAAGTGATGCAGACTACTTACAATCTTTGGGGGACCCATTTTTAACTTGAAAGGAATTTACTTAACAAAATTGACGGTATTTACTGGCTCCTAAGGGGATTAGAGGCCATTCCTTTTCAAGATGGAATGGGACTTGGAATTCTTTTATTTTTAAAAATTTTTTAATGTGTATTTATTTGAGAAAGAGAGAGACAGAGTGTGAGTGGGAGAGGGGCAGAGAGAGAGGGAGACACAGGATCTGAAGGCGGCTCCGGGCTCTGAGCTGTCAGCACAGAGCCCCATGTAGGGCTCGAACCCGGCAACTGCGAGATCATGACCTGAGCCAAGGTCAGACGCTTAACCTACAGAGCCACCCAGGCACCCCAGGGCTTTGAATTCTTTCAAATGTAAGCTACTATATACTGGGGACAGTTGACCAATTGGTATTTCCTTTGCTCAAAAATACCTGTTAAGTGTGTGCTAAACATATGACTAGGGAATAGTGTAAGCATGGGAGAGAAATAGGTCTTACTTTTGGTTAAAAGTCCTTTTTCCTGTGTCCTGAGTTTTACTACAGATATCAAGAAGCTGAATGATAATGTTAATGTGCCACTTATGTTCGACTTTCAACTAGAGGGTCTCATAAAAGTTAGATATAATACATTAATTAAATATATTATAAATATCTTATTAATTAAATGTCTGTGTGAATCATCATTTTGCAGCTTACATAAAACTCCAATAGCACATAGCACATCTAGTTTAGCATAATTTGTGCTTATGAATTATAAATGCTTAACTTTTACAATTAAGCTTACCGATCTATAGGCATCATAAGGAGAAATTACCTAAATTAAATGGATCTGTCATACTTGCTGTACTGTGTTCTCGGGTAGTGATTATCTAGAGTAATTTTCGAGATGGTCGTCCCATTGCGTGCAGTATGGGTTTCTTTGAGTGCAAATACAGTCGACCCGAGACCCCAGGCTTGCTCAGCCACGGGTCGGGAGAGGAGAAACTGGCGCAGTTTGCCAGCGCGGCCAAGAGAAAAGGTCACAAACATCTACTGGACACTCTTCTCCGTAAAGGGATGTACAGAATACAGGGAAGGGCTTTCTATTCAAAAGTCAACTTTTCTCTACAAGGTGTTTCCTCTCATTTGTGAGGAGGGGAAGTTCGGCGTGTTGAATATGCTGACTAATGAATTCTCCAGGGGTATCTTAGGGGGCGGGGCTTTCGTTCCCGTATTTTGTCATGTCCAGAACAGACGACCTGTTAATATTGCCCAAACACATCCGCTCCCAAGAATGAACAGGACAACATAATTGCCTCTGCTGTTAGAAAACAGCCACAGCCAGTTCCTCAGCAGATCCTACAACATGCCAGGTGTGCAAGAGAAGGCTTTGAAATGTTGTGAATAGCCTGACATTATCACAGAGTTATTGAAATGCAAATTCTGCTGAGCAGAACTTGAAAAGGTTTTGTATGCAGGACTAGGACAATGTCGTTTCTTGCCTGTTGTCAACCATACCTACTCGTCCTAACTCGGAGGGCTCCTTCTATTAAAAGTAATCATAGCGCATCTGCATATTTCATTGTTTCTCACTGCCTGTGTTTCAAGTGGAGACACATCTCCCCAGGGTGGCACCTTTTGGGGAGAGGATGGACTGGCTTCCAGCAGTGAGGTGCCAACACAGGACTGTTCTGCCGAGGAAGGAGTTCCTGCTGAGTCCCGCATCACATTCAGAAATCAGGCGTGCGGATAACCACCACCATCAATGGTATTTACCAGTGTTATTATTAATGATAAAGACCTTATTTATATCATCAGGATATTTTGCAGAGCGCATTTATAAACACTGCCTCATTTAATATCTTTACAGCCTGGGTTAGGCAGGACAGGTCTTATTATGCCCAATTTAAAGATGAGACAACTGAGGTTCAGAGAGGTCAAATAATGGGCCAAAGAGTGAGGGAAAGGCTTGTGACAAGGTCCCCAACCTTCCGAATCGGAGTTTTGAGCTCCTCCACGCCACTCCTTTTGCTCAATACTTAAAAATTTTTGAAAAACGATTACAGCCTCCCAACCACGGGCGTTCCTACTGTGGACCCTGGACCCTGACAGAACAAGTGCAGAAGGGGCTTTCCAAGGGGGCACCTTGGCCAACGACTCGGTTCGGTGTCCAACTCCAGATTTTGGCTCAGGTCATAATCCCAAAGTCATGGGATGGAGCTCCATGACAGCACAGAGCCTGCTTGGGATTCTCTCTCTCTGTCTCTGTCTCTGTCTCTCTCACAAACACACACACACACACACCTTCCCCACTTGAAATACATAAATATAATTTTTAAAAAGCAGCTGTCCAGGGACCCCACCTGAGCTGTTAGTGCAGGTGGGGTCCTGTTTCAGGTCATGGTCTCCAGAGGCTCTTAGGGTCTGGAGTTGTCATCTGAAAGGAAGCGAACTGAAAAATGGCGGATGTTTGTAATGGGGACGCTCGTCCTGTCTGAGAGAAGGGACCCAGACAAGCAGCACTATCAAGGTGGACCCCTCGTCCCTGGGGCGGGTAGCACGGAGGGAGCAGGAGGAACCACATGTCCCGGCAGGAGTATCCCCGGGGGCTGGTAACCGGCACCTACTGACACAGAAACATGCTTGTAGGAAGGAGTAAACAGACCGTATGGTACAATGTCAGTGCATCTTGCCTCTGACGAAGGTCATTTTATGGGCCAGGCTCCCAGGTCTAGTGAAAGCAGCAATTCAATTTAATCCAACAGATTATACACTTAGCACTCAGGCCAGGCAAACTCTAGATCTACCCCAGAGGTACAATGATGACCTAGTTCAGAATTTACCGACCAACCGTGTACCCAACGTGGGCCAGACCCCAGGAGCACATTCTAGTGAGCAAAGTAGACACGTGAGAAATCGCTTTGGTGTAAGGTCGGATTATGCTCCATCCCTAAAGCAGAGGCTGCTAAGAAGGACAGGAAGGGAGAGCTCGAGCCTGCTGGGAGGTCAGGGAGGACTTTGTGAAGGAGGAGGCATTGGAGTTTTCTGAAGGAGTGAGGTTGCAGGAGGTGAGCGCGGAGGGAAAGAAGAGCCGAGTACCTAAGGGAAAAGCAAGAGCAAAGGCTCAACTCAGGGAAATGGGAGCCTTGGCCCCAGGACAGCCAGGGGTTCTCCTGGTGACCGGGGGGTGCGGCGTGGAAGGCTGAGGACAGAAGCCGATTGAGAGCGCCCTGTGGGGGACGTGCCATGCTCAAGAGGGCCCTGGAGGTGCAGGCAGCTCCTCAGCAAGAAGGTGGGGTCGTCAGAGGTGGGCTTCAGAGATAGAAATCCGCCAGCACCGTGTGTGTAACAAAGGAAATGGATTCTGAGCGTGTGGCCAGAGACAGCTGTCAGGACACAGGGGACCAGCTGCACGTGGTGGGTGAGGAAGCAGAAAGAGGGAAAATGGCTCCAAGAGGCTGTATCTGGGGAACTGAGAGGAGGGTGGGAGGCAGTGGCCAAGAAGGAACCCCAGTTTACAAACAAAAGAGTTCAAATTTCATAGCCATCGTATCCCAGATTTAAAAGACACTAATAGGCCAAACTCCAAAGCCTTGGTCCTAGTCTGACTCTGCTCACGCCCAGCTCTGTAGAACGAACACTACAGAGTTTGAAATTAAGAGTGCTTTAGCTGTCGGGGCGCCTGGGTGGCTCGGTCAGTTAGGCATCCGACTCTTGATTTCTTGATTTCAGCTCAGGTTAAGATCTCGCGGCTCGTGAGCTTGAGCCCCACGTTGGGCTCTGCACCGACAGTGCAGAACCTGCTTGGGATTCTCTCTCTGTCAAAATAAATAAGCTTAAAAAAAGTGTTTCAACGGTCACATTTGGTCTGGCAGCTGGGACCACTTTCTCAACATTAGGGAGGTCAATACTGTCACAGGAGGCGGATAATCTGAGACAGAGGCACCCTCCAGCGCATCGGTAAAAACGGGTTATGAAAGTGCACGAGTGGGCCAAGTGCTGGGGGCTCCCCGCCCCGCTCCGTGGTGGCATATTTATATGCTTAATCTCTTGCATTGCCTGATGCGACCGAAAATGTTACAGATGATGTAATTCACAAAACACAAATAACACCTAAATTGTGTTGTTTATTTACTAAGACAGGGTGAGCAGACAGCTAGGCCTTATTTGCTGCCTTGTGCTAAAATTGAACACCGCTTATGTAGCGGAAGAAAAAAAATGTGTTTAATAAGATTTTACTTTGGAAGAAATAAATCTTCATTACATCAGTGATTGAGGGATCGAGGGTTTCATTTTACGGTTTCAACCTTTAGATAAGGGTCAAGAGAAGTACAGCTGTCCAGCAGAACCCTCCGATGTCATTAAGAGTAGTTAAGAGTAATATTAACACTATTTAAGAAAAAGAACCGTAAAAAGATGGGTATCCTATATTTATGCTTCACATGACATTTTTCTTCCAGGGGTTTCTAAACAAGATTTGCAACTGATTTGCCTTAGTCAGTATTTCAAAAAGAGAGTTAAGTAACGGAAGTGACACAAAACAGGAGGAGTTTCCACAGGAGGTCTACCAAATCGAGTTTCTAGAAGGGAAATACGTTTCCTAAGTTTGCCTCAGGTCTTATTTTAAAGGCCAATTCAGATTCAGCAGTAAGGAGTAATTGCATATCTATGTATCACATGGAGTCACCATATTTGAGGTGGGCGGCAGAACGCTGGGAGACTGAACTCCAGGTCACTTACTGACTGTGATGTGCCAGATAACTGCTTTGGTGTCCTGTCACTTGTTTCCGACTGGGAGGCTGCCCTCTAGTGTTACTTAATCTCAACACAACCACCTCGGTACCGCTCCCATTGAAGTTAAAAAAGAGATTCAAACCAGCTAGTTAGCAGTTCACCCAACCTGGCTAAACACCAAGAAGCTGATGATGCCTGGGGCGCCTGGGTGGCTCAGCTGGTTACGCCCCTGACTTAGGCTCAGGTCATGGTCTCAAGGCTCGTGCGTTCAGGACCCGCGTCGGGCTCTGTGCTGACAGCTCGGAGCCTGCAGACTGCTTCTGTTTCTGTATCTCCCTCTCTTTGCCCCTCCCCTGCTCATGCTCTGTCTTTCTCTCTCAAAAATAAATAAACATTTTAAAAAAAAAAAGCAGCAGCTGACGATGCCTGGTTTGGAAACACCATGAACAAATTTAAGTGTGCCCATCACCAGAGCTGCTGATGGCACAGAGGGCAATAACTTTGTGGAAAAATACACACTCATGTGACCTGTGGACTGAAGTCAAACTCTGAATACTGAGTCAAACACTGAATAAGAAGGGTTAAGACGTTATCTGATTTCACTTAATATTTTGTATGCATGTGTGTGCAAAAGAACTATACACAACAACATAGGCTCTGTCTAAATATGTCCAAAAGGCCTTCTGTAATAAGTTTAAAGAATAATTACAACTGTCAAGAAAAAAAGTTCAACCACTGTTGGGTGGGAGATGACTGACCAGATACAGCCTCAAAGCTTCTGGCATAATTAGCCCTCAGGGAAGAGTTCTCAAACTTCAGTACACTCCCCTCTTCCAAACCTTCAAAGAGTAAGTTCCAGCTCTCTGTAGCTCATTCTCTGAAGACAGTAAGAGATGCATAGCGTGCAGCCTCAACTACGGCAGTAAGTACCCGCTGATGGTGGTGCCAACGCTGCTCTTTCTTGGATGAAGAGTAAGCACACTCCAGAGTCTACCAGAAGTGGACGGACTCCATTTCAGACCCAGGAGCTATTTTTTGCATGTACAACGTTGGCATCCTCAATAAGTTAAGGAGGTAATGTTAAAAGGTTCCAAGGACATCCCGCTCATAGCAGCAGAATGACTGACACGGATCCAATAAAAATGGTTACTGATGACCATGATGTTTTCCCTACAGTTTTGAGACTTCACGTCGGGAAGAATGAGACCACGTCAGTGCTAGACACACAGAGAGTGAAGCTGAGGGTCAAAATGACCCTTGGCAGTCAACTTCTTTTCTTCTAAAGGGCTGATATCAGGGAGTACTTCAAATATGAGCTCTGGGGGCGCCTGGGTGGCTTGGTCAGTTGAGCGCCTGACTTCGGCTCCAGTCATGATCTCGTGGTTTGTGGGTTCAAGCCCCATGTCGGGCTCTGTGCTGACAGCTCAGAGCCTGGAGCCTGCTTCAGATTCTTTGTCTCCCTCTCTCTGTCCCTCCCCCCCTCACACATTCTCTCTCTCTCCCTCAAAAAATAAACATTAAAAAAAAATGTATGAGCTCTGGCATTTCCTATTCTACTAAGATCTTGGGAAAGGTACTTAACCTCTGTCTGCCTCATTTTTCTCTTCTGTAAAATGGGAATATAAACAGTGCCTACCTCCTAAGGCAATTCTCATGACTCAGTGTGACTGTGCCACAATGATGTCTGGTCTATAATAAGCACTGAATAAAAATTAGCCATTATAATTTGACAACAAGTCCTCTTACTAGAATGGGCTAAATTCAGTGTTCTATGTCACCAGCAGGGTATGGTTCTTGGCATAGAAGTTAAAACTGAAAAGACAAGACGATGACAGGATGACAGCACCCAGAAGAGTCTCGCTGCCGGCTTCTGTCTCTGCCTGCCTGCTCTTTTGTACGCCAGGGCATTATTCAGCATAGCTGATTGGATCGTCATTATTTTTTTAGGAAATATTTAGTGTATACCTACTATGTGCACTGAGCTATATTATATATTAGATCCTACCAGATGCTTCCAGAATAGTAAATAAAGTGTTAGGTGTGGCGACGAGGATTTGTCTCATTTTGAATTCGCCTTTGTTGGGGTCTGGTGCCCAGTCAGGAGCCTGGGCTTGTTGGGTTATGCCACACGTCCTGAGCTACAATCTTCTTGTGTTCTGGAAACAGAGGATATAGAAATTCCGAGGGAATAATAACGTGGGGGTTTTATTGCTTAGTCTTCTGCATGTGGTATTTCGATTGCATTTAATGCTGTATTTGGAATCACAAAATTCAGGAGTTTTCACTAACAAAGAGGGCCCAAAGATCCCTGTTAATTTAATGCCTGAGTCAGAACCAGCATATAAATACAGAAAGGTTCTCTCCTGTACAGCTTTAAGTTCCGTAGCATTAAGCACTCATGCTAGCAAACTGAAAACGTCGCATTGACTCACGGGCTTTGAACCCTGGTTTTCCACAAAACCTCGTGAGTGAACCATGGAGCGGCAGAGTGACGGGTTGCAGGGCAAATCCCTAGTCCGACCCAGCCTTCACCCTTCCCTCCCTGAGGTGTAATGAGAAGGCAGAAAAGAAGGTGGGTGATCAGAGAGGAAAACCAAGGTCCAAACTGATCATTAGTCCTCCGGCAAACACAAGTTCATTGTGGTGTCATCCACCGCAAGGATTTGCTGCAATGGGAAAACCTAACTGACAAAAATCGGCACTCTGTTGGTCAGGAGTTGGGGAATGTGCTAACAAGTCGGGGCTTGGAGGCCGGGGACATCCGGAGTTGGATAATAGAACCGGGGCCCCTCCTCCCTGGTGGCACAGCGGACTGTGTTCGTTTGGTACCCGTCCAAACTCAGGACCATCTGACAGCTGTTTGGTGTTTCTTGTGAAATGGACTTGGGCCCTGGCCAGATGCTAGTGGACAGATGTTCACAACACAAAACCTTCACCGAAATAGGCGCTGGTTGGCACCCTCCTAATGATCTGAACAAACCAGGCTGGCGTGGGCTGGGTCTGCCTCCCTCGCTGAGTGGGGGGGCCTGGTGGGAAACCATGTTCTCCACACTCGAGGTTCTCGGGTCCCCACACCCCTGGACAGAAAACCCCCTGAAGGAGTATCTATGGTTTGTGCCGTGCGTAGATATGCTTGCGGGCATGTGCCTGTTAACAACTAAAGCGTCTCAAAAAAGGTGGCCAGGCCGGGGTCCTCCGCAGTTCGCCCACCAGCCGCTGAGACAAGTCTTAAAGCACAGGATTTTCTCCACAAATCTGGTTTCTCTGCAGTAATTTTTGAACAAATACTGTCCAAATAATCACGTTACCTTCACGTGAACCCTCAACCAGAATGTGTGTCCTTCATTTCATACCTCTAATTGTGACGGTAAGTAACAGCTGCGGTGTAACTGTGTCCAAGTATTTTGGCTAAAATAAGAGTTTTAAGAAACCCAAATTCGTCTCAAGGGAGTATTTCAGGGGCAAACTGGTTTGACAATGCCCTATTCATAATTAGGTGGACCTGCTCCCACTTGTACACGCTACGATTTACTGCCTTTGATTGCAACAGGTAAACTGTCTTTTTTAGTGCCTGGAGCACGTTTTAAGTGGGGATTTCTCTCCTCTCTTTCTCTCTCTGTTTTGCAAGTCGGGAGCAACTTTTAACTCCTGGTTTATTACTAATAGGATCTGTTACCCAGCTAGAGACGGACAAATATGTTCGAAGGCAGGATCTAGTTTTATCTTAGGCGGTTTAGAGCATTTTGCTGACGCTGCTTGCTGTTCACTAGTTGTTTTCCGTGGAATCCGATCACACGTGGGTAAGGACACAGGACAGAGACCCTCCCACACTGTGCGGCCCCCACTCATACCCATTGAAGCCTCCTTGTCCCCATGCCTTTCCAAAGAGAAAGATCTAATTAAGACCCATCCTCCGCCCGGATCTTTCTAAAAAACCATCTATACTACACCAAGCCAGATAAAGAGCCTGGACACATTGGACCAGTCACTCCTGTAGTTCTGTAACCCCCACGTGAGCGACGTGCTGGAAGCGTGTTGCGTGTAGGAGCGTTTCTCACTGTGGTCTTCACCCTGGCTCAAGGTCTCCTGGGTTTTGTCCCCCTAGCATCTTACCCTCAGGACTTCTGTGGACCGATAACAACACCCCCCCTCCTTTCCATTCTCTAGCGCGGCTCCTGCTCCCTTGAATGAAAGGCAGCTCCCACTGAAGGAGCTAGAATATGCCCAGCAACCAGTGCTGGGTACTATTGAGTCCATTGTTGGCTCTCAGCACAGTGGAGCCAAGTCGCATTTTATAGCACAGTGTGTTCTAGGAATTCCACTTCATCAGTACAACAGGGCTTCTCTGAGGCTTTCCTCTTCCCCCACTCGCCGCTGTCACAGGCAGCGCCACACAGTCCTGCGGCAGGCAATTATAATTCACTTCTCTCCAAGGCTCTGCTCTCGCCCATCTCCAAGGGACCACAAGGCATCAGCTGCCATATTAAACAGACGCTAATGACACCAAGTGTGAGCAGCCAAAGCGGCCGACAAGATGGTGTGTTTAAGATTTCATACCTTTGAGGGGCTGAACTCCGGAGTTCAGAAGTGGCCTCCCTTATGGGAGGTTTATAAGAAATCCAGCTTAAACTGTACTTGGTGCTTCTGCAAGTGTTTAAAGGTAAAGGAGGTAACAGTTTGTGTTTGAAGTGAATATACTAGTAAGAGTTTCCCGATACATTCACCAAATCCAGGTCTGATATGGAATTACATAATGTGTAATGCATTACTCAAATGTACGAGACATACTTACTTTTCCCCTATAGGTTT
Organism: Mungos mungo; assembly: GCA_004023785.1. NCBI lineage: Eukaryota > Metazoa > Chordata > Mammalia > Carnivora > Herpestidae > Mungos > Mungos mungo. The sequence continues at coordinate 153,763 of PISW01001937.1, forward strand.
CAGGCGGTTTGCAAACTAGTCACTGCCCCTGTTCCCCAAGGGGAGCAGTGTCCTTCGGTGACTCTCAGGGTCCTTGGCAGTGAGTGAGCCTCTCCAGAACACAGCCAGCTCCTCCTGGACCCGGGGCTGTGCAGGGAGCTGTTTCTCCCCTGGAGACAGGATCTCCATTGTGGCTTATTTATCCCTACGCCTGATCCACGTAAATTTTACTTCAACTCTCTAGTATATTTTGGCAATGGCTGCATGGAAGTGTTTCCATTTGGTCACCGCTGGCAACATGTGGCACTACTCATGAGATCGTGTTCTCGTGCGTTGGTTAAAACTGGCCCGTTATTAACAGCTTCCTTAATTAAGGGTAAGCGATTGTCCCCTGCTGGTGTAAAAAGGGTTTCAGGAGAGACACTGATCTGCCCCTGCAAGTTCAGAAGCTGATGTGGGTGAACCCTTCTCCTGGTAGACAGGACACCGCCCAATGCCCCACCCGAGACAGACGCCCGCTCGCCTTTCACCTTTTCAGGCTCTTATCTGACTTGCTCCGTGGCCTGGCGCAGCTATGCTGAGGGACCGGGAAGAGCATCATCTAAACAAGCCTAACCTCAGAGGATTTCATTTTGTCCCAAACCGTTAACTGACAGGGAGGGGCCTAAGTCACTGGTGCAAGACTCCCCGTGGCTGTTTTCTCTGAACCACCCCGTTCTGTCCTTACAACACACGGCGGCACCTGTCTTTGCCCTGGTTTGGGAAAGCAGAGAAACATTCCCCTCTTGAATAAAAAGAGAGTCGATTAAAGTCATGTGTTCTTATGCTTCTGCCCAACTCTCGCGTTTTATAATTTTCAGCCTGGCAAACTGAAACCTGTTGAAAAGGATGGCTGGCTACAAAATCCTTTTTTTAAAAAAGAAATGTGAACATCAGAGGAAGGCTTCAGCCCTGAATAGTGTTTTTTTACACATTCTGGGAAATTTTAAAGAATAGGAATAAAGACCATGGCTCCCCTTGCAGTGGTCTCTCCAGGTGGATCAGTAATTCTGTGACTGATGCCAGGGACAGGGCGGGGGAGGGGGCAGTGTCTGCACTTTTGTTGTCACCGTTCTTCAGGTTAATGGAAATGACCAAGTCCAGATCTGTAGTCAGGATCTTGTGACAGACTCTCGGGAGGGCCCTTGTGGCGAACATCAGGCAGGTGTTTTTTTAAAGCCCTACCCTAGTTGTCAGAAAGCTGATGGCTCCTGACACTTTTAACTTGTCAGTCCAGACACCCTAATTCCTGAGTGGGATTATTGATGATGTTGTTGTAAGAGGTCTACATTTAATTGCAAACAGGAAGCTGACAGAGCAAGCTTGATGTGATTATAGCCTCTGAGATACCTATTATGTCTGAATTCAATAATCAGGTCAAAACTTACAGGTGGGAGGGAAGGAGACTATGTGTGTGCAAGAGACGAGAGAAGAGAGGCAGCAAGTCCGTGGTCACTTGCAGAGAAAGGCAGAGGCCTGGGTTCAAGTCCAAAATCCACCACTCACTAGGTGCATGACCTCAGGCAAACCACTTAACCGCCCTGTGCCTCAGTTTCCCCCTCTGTAAAATGGTGTAGTAATAGTGTCTGCCTCCGGGTTTCTGTAAGGATAAATGAGTCAATATGTATAAATTGCTTTAAGGGCCTGTTATATAGTAAGTGCTAGATAAGTATTTCCTATTTTTACTCTTTTCCCCCAAAATCTGTTCATGTAAGCATGCTGATGAGGCATAAGCTGCAAAAAGAATATGTGTGTGTGTGTGTGTGTGTGTGTGTGTGTGTGTGTACGTGTGTGCGTGCACTTGAAAATATCAAACAGAAATGATTCTACACTTTATTTGGCTTCTATTGTCTGCCTCTTTTGACACCTTCTCTACGCCCAAAGCTTTGTCCCTCTTCTCTTCCCCATTCCTCCTTGAGGGTCCTTTACCTACCTGTTCGTGGCCATGGCCTCTATCTCATCTAAATGAGGCTTGATGAACTCCATAAAGCCCCTCGCCTTTCAGATCCCCCAAAACAGAGATTAAAGCCTAATTATTTTTGCATTCCGAGTTACTTGTTGAATGTGCTAGTGGATGCTAATATTTAAAAACAGCTAACCCAAGACCTCGCTTGACAATATTGAATTCCCTTCCTTAAGGGTGAGAATTGTAGGCACGAGGCTGTTTGGGAAACAGGGCTGCCCCAGGCCTACCTGACCAGAATCTCCAGGGCTGAGGCCTGGGAACCTGTAAGTGTCGAATACCCCTCCGGTGACTGTAACACTCCGTCAGTCTTGGGGGCCTCTGATTTCATCAGTCATTCTGAGAAGGCTGTTCCTCGTGTGTGAGCTGATTAGACAGACAAGCTTCTGTGCTCAGGTTTGGGGGCGACCAAACGATGTCATATGTTTTTCTACGGTGCAAAAGCCCGGTAGACCTAAGACGTTGTTCTCACTGTCAGGGGCACAGTACCTGGGTGCCGTGGAAGGTCTCCGGGGCCCAGAGGTGTCTGCTGGGCACATGCGGACAGCTCACTGGAGAAAACCTTCCCTTCTGCTTCGTCTTTGCTTTTGCTGTGATTCGGGAAAGCCAGTTAACGAACGGCAGGGTCTCAGGCCCGCGGAGCCTGACACGGGGCTCTCTGTATCATTAGATATTATTAACATTAGCACTTTGATAGTATTATTTCACAGACCTGGTTTCAAGTTCACGGACTAAAAGGTGGCAAAATGGTGTTGGATAACCTGGGATGGGATCCTTCCCTTGGTAATCTCCTTTCTTAAAATAATCCAGACATGCTGACTGTGTGAAACTTGTAACGAACCTTCAGTAGTAGATGCGTTTATTTCGCTAAAACCGGAGAGGCTCAGGAGTCACCACAGAAATAAATACCGTGGAAATGAATGACCTGAAATAATTGAGGGATGGTTATAACATGTGTAGTTTTACATGACAATGGCTGGCAAGGCCTCTAGATTGATGAACTCTTCATCCACCAACCCCCTTCCATGCACATCCTGAAGGAATGCCGTTGCTTACTTTGCTGTTTGTACAAGGTTAGGATCCATCACTGAATCACATACAATCCTAAGATGCCCGTGAGCAGGAACACCAGTCACAGCCAACTGAATTGAGTCCATGCTGTCACCAGCCCCGAAGATAGCACTGGCTTGGCTGTGAGCTGTCTGTGGAAGTGCATGAACGCTGGGTTAGTGTTCTGATTCTTGTCCGGATACCATTACATGCGCTGAAAATGTATAACTGATACATGGTATGAGTGACATAGGACTGCAATCCTGCTGTTACTAGAAAGGTATTCAGGTGCCACACTGTGTTAACAGTATCTGGAGAGTCATCCTCATGAGAAGAGGAGAGCATCATTTCTCACTTATAAGTGAAATCATTTTTATCCCATGTCTCCAGTTCCGCCTGTTTACATTTTGTTTCTCTGGTCAGTGTTGGTAGAGGTTAAGAGAACATTAGCCTCTGTGACGACCCACCCCCCAGTCAGAGGATGGGGAACAGTGGGGCACTGTGGGTCCCAGCAGGAGGCACCCCACGGTGGCTCCCCATCCTTCCTCGCCTTCTAAATATCATGGGGGTTTCATGGAAGTTTAGACTTCTCCAGAAGATAAACGTAATCATCCACATCCTTCTGCTTCTTATCTCTCTTGAGGCTTTAGCCTGAATTGTGTTCTAGGAGCTGGGATCTCCATATGCTGTGGGTAACAAACAGAATTCACGCATTCAGACTAATTCCTCAGACTCTGAGAGAAATTGTTGTTTCTTGATTCAGTTTTCAAAGGGTACACGGTTATAAAGCAACCTCTTGGTAGATCCCTGGCTATTCTTTAGGGAATTTAGTGTGTGATTTCCCCCCCTAATTCTCAGAGACCTCTAAGAGAGGATAGATCATGTCCATTTTGTTGTTAGCTTATAAGGAGTCTTAGTTTTAGTTAGTGGATCCACTGAGAGCCTGAAAAGTGTTTATTTGGTCTTCCCATCAGCCAGCACCAAGAACCTTTAAATTAGTGGTTTAAAATATTGTACCCACAACATCAGGTTTTAGTTACTGTACGCTTCTTTCTAGAAGTAAAAATGCAGACAGAGAAGACTCGGCCTGTCCAATTACTCCTCTAGGTTTCCAAGGCAGCTTTCATGTAAGAACAGAGTTAAAACGTTTCTGGACGCTGACAAGACCGCCGTGGTTCTCCACTGTGGCTTGCAGAAGGGAGCGGTACGGAGCAGTGCTGTTTTAAGTCCCGAAGCGGTACGGCCAGAGAGAATCGAGGCGTCTTCTCATACCTTCTGTTGACGTGGTGTAAGTCTGTGGGCAGGCCCCTTTGGTCCATGGCCTCAGTTTCCCACGGAGAAGAGGATTTCAGGAAACATATCTTAAAACCCTCCAGCTGAAGAAGCTGTATCAGTAAAAACATGTATTATGTAAGCACAAGAGCAGGGTCCACATGGTACGTACCATTGTATTTATGGACTGCATCTTGAAAAGAGCTTTGAGTGTAATACAAACACGGGGAGGCCTGCTTTGTAATTCTTGACCATCGAAAACCCGGAGACGTGTCGGCAGCCCGTGGTGACCCCCAGAGCCCACTCGCAAAGCTGTCTGTACAGAAAGGCACGCACCATGTCTGCCCTCCACAGCAGGAACTTAAACTTTCCTCCGTACTCCACCCCAACATGAGGTTTCTGCTCCAGTGTGACAAGCAACGTGGTATTCACTGAGTCGCGCCATGAGCCTCGAGAGCCACTGCTGAGCCGACACGGACGTGACGGCTAAATGGACAGTAGCGAGAGTGTGCCAGCCTTCCCGGGAAGCAAGAGGCAAGGTCCATAAATCAAACCTCAAGTACGGCAGAGAAAGATGAGAAGAAAGCTGTCAACGAGGGGGAAGGCATTACAATCGGCCCTAGCTGGGCCACGCGATGCCTGGCCATGTTGATACCGACACAGCTCTGGAACTAACTCAAGACCAATCGGCCCAGAACTTGACGGTCAAGTTCCAGGGCTGCCAGACATCCCTGTCTATAGGTGCCAATGCAAGTGAGAGGGGAGCTGGTCCAACCCAATAACCAGGAGGGCCACGCGGCCAGAGCACCCGGCGCTGGGGCGTGCACAGGGCTAAGGCGTGGCGCTTCTGCACACGGCTTTCATCTGATCTGTAGCCCCTAAACACATTTTAGCTCCTCTCAAAGAGTAGCTTACATATTGCAAGGTTCTCGGTATAATATACCTTAATTACCAGTGCTAATCATGTTCCCTCCTGTTGACTCAAGGGATTATTCAGCTTCTTGTATTAAGTAGCAGATGTATAGCAGTTTACATCATTGGATCCTCTCCTCTGGTTTAGATCCAAAGACATTATTAGCCAGTCTTAATGCTGGCCTCTTAGTAATACTGTTATGAAATAAAAGCTTCTGTTGCAGAAGCTTCCTTAATAGATAAAAAAACAAAAGTCTTTTCTTAATCAGTACATTAATATTAATCAAATAGGTAAGTAGGGAGAAGAAAATGGCAAGCGCTTTGAAACCTAGACCTTTTCACCGAGAGAATATAGACCAACCGCTAATTTCTTATAACACCCTTCGCCCCCAAATATGCCGACAGGTTAGGAGTTAATTCTCAGGAGTTACTTTCATATGTTTGAATAGTGAAAAACAAACAAATACAAATATAGTACGAATACACTGCCTGGTTTAGCCCATGCCTGGGCTAGGAATCCAATTAGGATGACCTGGGAGAACAGGATCAAAGCAAATATTTCCATAGACCTGAACACGAGGTGCATCGATGCTGTGGCTCACTACCGAACGCTTGGTACACAGGCCCGGTATTACCTACCGCTTCTGTAACGCCGCTGCAATAAAAAAGGGTAGGTTTCCTTTCAAGCTAACAGATTTCTTTTAAAGCCTTTAAAAATCTTTCCAGAGGAGCAGCAAAACAGTGAAGCAAAGCAGGGAGCAAACAGGATGACTTAATGGAAATCAGGCAACAAGTCTAGGGGAAAAAAATAGGTTCGGAACCGAAAATAAATTGAATATATAACACCTTTCCATTCTGTTCCGCTTTCTTTTTGTTTATCGTGGCAATCTATATTTATGGAAAAGTCAGTTGATTGCTTATCAGGCTGCAGCTTGTGTTTGCTCAGACTGGTGATAATGAACAGTAAAAAGAGGTGTGGGGATAGCTGAAATGTGAGGGGGTAGAATCGGGGGGAAATGAGTGGGTGGGCTCAGGACGGTTCTCTCGATCTGAAAGCTGGGTCTCAGAGCGCTCTAGTTCTCCCTGCGCTGCTGTGTGACCTGGAGGGGGAGGTGTGAGGATAAGGATCTGGTCTCCAGGCCACCTGGAAAGTCATCCAGCCCCGGGGAAGAGCCCCCAGTCATTCTCTCCTTACAGCCTATGGTCCAGATGACAAGATAGCTGAGGCCTTGCCTTCTGGCCCGACAGCCAGCGGCAGCACCAACTCAGAGCTTCTTAGAAGCGCAGGTGCTCGGGCCCCATGGCAGACTGAGGGGGAGTCTGCATTTTAACAGGGTGGCTGGTGTACACGTTCCTGGTTGAGAGGCAGTGTGGTCAAAAGGACACAGATGTGGGAGGTGAGGATGCGTCGAGCGTGGGATACAAAAATGGGGTTGTCTTGGAAAACGGAGCAGGCTCTTGAGATAGCTGGCTGACGACCTGGAGGGGTGTGAGCCCATCTGTTGGCAGTGTATCTTGCGCAAGGCGATCAGAGTGTCTCAGGAAGTGCTGACTTGGACCTTCACAGGCTTGTCCTTCTAGAGTCACATGAGCCCAATGTCTGCCTAATGGCCCCGTGGCCACGTCGGCAAATGGAGCTGAGGTAAGAGAGTTGGGTGATAAGGAGAATGACACCGGTCTCAGTGGCCTTTCAGATTACGGCTATGGTCAGGTGTCAGGCCTCGGCCTCCAGTAAGCCAAGACCCACCCTTGGTTTCCAGCACATGCTTATTACTGAAATGACTTGCCATTTTGTTAAAGCTTCCTGCTTCTGAAAAACTTTACAGCTCTTTCAAAGCCATCTTAATCAGGGCATCTGGGTGGCTCTATCGGTTAGTCAGCTGACTCCTGATTTTGTCTCGGGTCATGATCTCATGGTTCGTGAGATGGAGCCCCATGTCGGGCTCTGCACTGACAGTGTGAAGCCTGCTTGGGATCCTTTCTCTGTCCCTCTCTCTGCCCTTCCCCTGCTCGCACTCTCTCTCTGTCTCTCAAATAAACATTTAAAAGAAAGTCTTAATCATCGTAACAGCCTTGCGAGATAGCTCAGTACTGTGTTTCTCTGATTCTAAAAGGCAAATGACGGTTTCTCCCAGCGCCCTGGTGGTGGTTTCCATGGACAGCAGAGCCAGATGGGGCCAGGAAGATGGTGGGGTGAGAGCATTCTGCCGCCACCTCTGAATGGCATTTCCAGGCACACCGGGAGAGACTACGCTACCAGGCACACCGGGAGAGACTACGCTACCCTCCTGCCCCGGCTGCCATTTTCTAGGGCACCCACTCCCTGTGTGAATAAGCCTCCCCCATAGTTTCCTAGAACAGTGGAGGGTGAGGCTGCAGACCAACCCTCTGCTACTTCACCTTTGGTGCCAAAGTCTAAAAGCAATAAATACCACGCTAGAGAAACATTGACTAGAAAAGGTGATATCACAGTAATTACAAATCTGTTTTTGTCCTTGTAAACGGTTTGATGAAATTATCCCAGTCCTGTTTGGCAGGAAGCACCCACTCTGAGAGTCAATGGGAGGCCTCTTCTGAGAACGACGCAAGGAAACTGCACACGGCGCCCGTGCCCTAGACTGTGCCCGGGCCTGGGAAAGAGGACCAGGAGGGAGATTCCTCAGGGATCCCCGAAACCAACTTTTCTAAGGGAAGGCCACCCAGTTGGAAGGAGTGCCTCTGGCAGGAATAAACCAGAAGTGGAAATGTGTTACTGAAGGAAAGCCTTGAGTCTATTCCAGCTTTTCCAGTACCCAAGTTATTTCTTGGAAATGTTAGGGACCAAAGGGAATTCCTTTTTCCTATCTCAACAAGGTACATTTCATCTGCATGAGAAAGGCGTCAGAGAACATGGGCTGCCGTATAAGCAAAGACCCTCCAGATGTAATTTAAGAGCTGCCCAAAAGTTAAGGGACTTAAGAGAGAAGTAAAGGAGAAGAGAGAATTTGCGAAATCCCACAGAAAAGTGAAAGGGGCTGCTCTGGCCATGAATTTGACCACGCTGGAGACTCGATTAGGAGCAGTGAGGCTTGACCGCATTATCTCAAGGCATTTGCTTGCCTTATCCCGCTGTCCTATTTACTTTGCTGCTTCTCCCAGCACAGACCAGTGTCAGCGTGTGGGGGCGGTATTTCTGCTAGCTAATCTTCGTTCAGCAGCCCCGGAAGGTCAGGGAAGTAGTCCGATTGTAGACTTTTGGGGAAGATCTAATAGTTATCACAAGTTGATCCATCTTGACCGCGTGTTGCTTGGTCCTGACCACTCTGAATTTAAAACAGAAATTCTTGGCCTTATTCAGAAATGTAACAAGTCTAGGATGCTAAGGATAAGCGTTGTTTTATATTAGCAGGTATTTCTGTACTGCCTGTTTTGTGTCAAGAGTAATGAGAATTATTCCAGAAAGAAGAAAGCTACATAGGAGGGAGCCCGGGAAGAGGGTGCGACTGAATCCGGGGGGTCCTGAGAGCTTTCCAGAAATGTTGTGTACAATTTAGTTAGCTATAAAACAGGAAGGGAACACTTCTCTGACTTAAAGAAATTCAGGCCTAACAGGAAAAGCAAGCGTCATCTTGAAAGAGAAAAGTGGGGCTCCTGGGTGGCTCAGTCAGTTGAACGTCCAACTTTGGCTCAGCTCGTGATCTTGTGGTTCATGAGTTTGAGCCCCACATCAGACTTGCCGCTGTCAGCACAGAGCCTGCTTCAGATCCTCTGACCCTCTCTCTCTGACCTTCCCCATTTGCACTCTCTCAAAAATAAATAAACATTTAAAAAGAGAGAGAGGGAGGCACCTGTGTAGCTAGCTCAGTCAGCTAAGCGTTCGTCTTCGGCTCAGGTCTTGAGCTCAGCATTCCTGAGTTTGAGCCCCGTGTTGGGCTCTGTGCTGACAGCTCAGAGCCTAGAGCCTGCTTTGGATTCTGTGTCTCCCTCTTTCTCTCTACCCCTCCCCTGCTTGTGCTCTGACTTTCACTCTCAAAAATAAACATTAAAAAATTTTTTTAAAAAGAGAAAATCTAGTATTTTTTTTGAGGTGTAGAGGGGGAAAAACTTTCAACTTTATGATATATGCTCCTTGGGCTTTGTGAGTATTCAAACAGACAGACATGCACAGAATTTCAGGGTTAAGAATGAAAAACGATGCCGCCTCCTAAATAACAACAGAAAGAAGTCAGGGCAAAGACTCAGGCGGTGGTGAGGCAGCACCTCCAGAGGTGGAGGAAGTGGCCGGCAGTCTAGGGAGCGGAGACAGAGAGCGCACAAGTAGTCGTGAAGGGAGGAGCCTGCAGGGCCCTCACTACCTCGGACTTCTCACCGTCCAGCCAGGGACACGAAGCAGGAACCAGCTTTGTTCAGGGTTTAATGTGATGAAATTCCCCCTAAGTTTTGCCCTGATCTACCAACATCTGTGAATAGTCAAACTTCACCTTCCAAAAAACCCAAAGTCTTCTGGAATCCTCGTGTGTGGTATTTGCCTTTTTACATTTCATCTATTTGCTGTTTGCTTAGTTTCTTTGAACAGATGTATGGACACGTTTTGGTTTGGAATTCCCTGAATTCTAAGGTAAATGAGAGGGGACAAAAGTGTTTCATGAACCCTGTTAATGAAAGAAAGACGGTCAGGTCCTTTAAAAAGGCTACCAAAAGTGGTATGTGGCTATCCAGAGGGTGGGGGGCGGGGCTTCCGGGAAGAAATAAAACACCGTAGATGTTTTATAAATAAATAAAACACACGCAAATGCTGAGTGCCCTTCTTGTAGAAGGTACTCTACTTGCCAGAGGTGTGGCCAGCTTCCTGGCTTCCATAAACTCCAGAATGTGGGTGGGTTGCAGTAGCGTGGCCCCTAGAACTCTCCAGGATTTGGTTAGCAAACAGGGTCTGTAAAGGACGGGAGAAACCATGATCTCGAGCTCCCCACCCGAGCGAATGGGCACCATCAATGCGTTTACCAAGACCGGACATGAGCTGCTGCCTCCACACTCGAGGTGCTTAACTGGGTAACTAAGGGCGTAAAGAACTTACAAGTCTTCTTCTGCCCTGGATACCCATTCACGTGGAAGATGTTACCAAGTTCACTCTAACTATTAATTAGTGTTTGAATTTGTCATGACAATAACTCCGAGCTTGGTCCTGACAAATGCACTTGTGTGGGTGGTCTCTCCGCACAGGGACACACACCGTAATTAACCCTTCCTGGAGTCCTGCTGGTCTGGGATTGTCGCCTTTTAAGAATGCTGCTTTCAGATGACGTCGAATGCTAGTTACTGTTTAAAAAATAATAGTTCTGAGGACTCTGCTTCTCTCCTCCCCCACACACCACGGACATAACAGGACTTCCGAAAACAGACACAACAGGTCTAGATGCAGGACCTGTGGTGTTCATTTGAATTCCGATTTTGAATGTTCAAAATGCACTGGACACGGTGATCATCACTAATTAGCATGTCGTGTGGCCAGGCCAGCTTGCGATGCAGCTGCTTCTGTGTTCACCCTCCACCCCCTGCCACCCGTCACTGCTGGTCCGCGTGAATGTTATCAAGTCTCTGCAGCCTGACAAAGACACGATCCAGATTGGACTTCTTTATTTTGCCCCAGTTAGCATCAAGCAGGGCAGAACAGTCTCTACTGTCAGTCCTTCCTGCTGCCATCTAACTATTCTCGTGACTGTGAATTTCACTGTCGTGGAGATGGATTGAGGGCTTTGATATCAGTTCAGTGTTGCTAATGGAAAATATTATTTACACAAGACTTTTTCCTGTCTGCATTCAGCCATGCAGATATATGCTGTCACCTAAGTGCCAAAAGATGCTGATCTGAAGCAGAAGTTGTTGGCCGGCTTTGGTGCCAGTCAGATGAGAATAAACCGCCAAGGAAGACACAAGTGAAATCCAATGGTCTGGGCCAAGTCTCCCTCCCTGTCTCCTTCCCGCCCCCCCTTGAAATTAGGTATGTAACACATGCATGTAGACATCAGTGTCGATGAAATATGCCTGATTACGAGCAAACAGGGAATCATGGGGCGAAACTCCAGTGCAGCTTCAAAGCCTCACCCCTCATCTTGCCGTGTCACGGTTCTGACTGCGAGAGACGAAGATGTGGAGTTCATCTCCTCTCGGTTTCAGGGCATTGACAAAGGACCAGCCCCTCCCACGACAAATGCAAAAAGCAGCAACAGCTAGGAATCAGGGCATCTGTGTGAATGCCTGAAGCGGGAGTTTATCCAGTGGTCTCCAAGGGTGGAGACAGCACACGGGTGCCGGCCAAAAAACGGCTTCCGAGCTGCAGGGTTCGTCCTCATGACTGAGTGCAGGCGGCCTGCGTTTACCACGGGAATCTTTTACCCACTTTGCCACTCTGAAAGGGGCATTGGAAATGAATGCAAATCAGAAGCATAATAAATGCTTTTTCCAGTGAATATAGATTAATTATAATTCTGTATTAATATATTAACCCTATATTTAATATAATATATATTAGTAGAATTATAATTTCTAATCAATTATATTAAAAATATCTTAGTGTTAGAATAACTACATGACCTGAAAACAATGAGGTTTTGAATCCTATCTTATTATGTGAAGAAAATGTCAGACTGAGCATATAAAGAAGATGGGTCTTTTATGTTACAGGACAAGAAGAGGAGTTTTACTTAACAAAAGACCAAGTGTAGGGGCACCTGGGTGGCTCAGTCAGCTAAGTATTCAACTCTAGCTTCTGCTCAGGCCATGATCTCAGGGTGTGTGGGCTCGAGCCCAGTGTTGGCCTGTGCACTAATAGCATGGAACCTGCCTGGGACACACCCTCTCTCTCTCTCTCTCTCTCTCTCTCTCTCTCTCTCTCTCTTTCTCTCTCTCTGCCCTTGCCTGAATTGTGCTCTCTTGCTCTCTCTCTCTCTCTCAAAATACATAAGCTTAAACACACACACACACACACACACAGAATTTAGCACAAAGAAACAAGATGAACCTGTAATGGGAAATAGACTTAACACAATTAACAAGGAGATCAAAAAATTCTCAAGAACACTTTACTCAACAAGCTAAAAACTAAAGCAATATAATGCATTCTAGCGTTAATTTATGATGTACTGGAAAGACCTGATGTGACTGATGACCTGAATAACTTTTATATAAAAATCAAATGGTTTAGGGGCACCTGGGTGGCTCAGTTGATTGAGTGTCTGACTTCAGCCCAGGTCATGATCTCACAGTCCATGAGTTCGAGCCACATCAGGCTCTGTGCTGACAGCTCAGAGCCTGGAGCCTGCTTCAGATTCTGTGTCTCCCTCTCTCTCTGCCTCTCCCCCGCTCATGCTCTGTGTCTCTCTGTCTCTCAAAAATAAACGTTAAAAAAAATTTAAAGAGATCAAACGGCTGAAGTCCAGAAGTGAAAGAAAAACTAAAATATAAAGCATGCGGACTTCAAAGACCTGTAAATAATTTAATCTGGGCATCTGTCACGGACGGAAATTGTATCAACAACTCTAGTAATGAAAACAAAGTTACTGAAGGAAACCCCTCAGTTACTGAAGAAAATCATTACTTATTTTACGTTTATGTGTGATTTGCGGAGAATTAATCAGGCACACATTTTTTAAAAAGCCACAAATGTCAGCATTAGAGGAATTTCTAAATGCATCGCAAAGAGGGGGCACCTGTGTGGCTTGGTTGGTTAGGCGTCTGGCTCTCGATACCGGTGCGGGTTGTGATCTCACTTTTCCTGGGATCGAGGCGTGCGCTGGGACTGTCTCTCTCCTCCTGCTGCCCTCCCCTGCTCGTTCTCACTCTCTCTCTCAAAGTAAGTAAAAACTTGTAAACAGTAAAATGCAATGAAAAGTACTGCAATGAAAGGTACAGGTTATTACGTTGGAATACTGGGAGTCGTTTCTTTGGAGTGTAAGCTAAGAGCACGGCCGGCAGCCTGGCAGCCCGGCCAGCTGCAGGGGCAAGCCGATTCTTCCGAGTAATCCCTGTCAATGATGTGCTTTATTCTCAGGCCACAAAATAAATGCTCTCCATAGCATGTCAGATAATGTGCACACTCCACAGTCTAGAGACCTTGAACAGCCTTAGAATTAGAGTATGTGACCTAGGGGCACCTGGGCGGCTCAGTGATCTCACAGTTCATGAGTTCAAGCCCCGGGCTGGGCTCTGTGCTGACAGCTCAGAGCCTGGAGCCTGCTTCTGTCTCACTCTCTCTCTCTCTCTTTCTGTTCTGCTCATACTCTGTCTCTCTCTCTCTCAAAAATAAATAAAACATTAAAAGAACACGGAACATGTGACCTATATTCCAGAAGAACACCAAAACCAAACAAAAACTCCAGAAGCAACCCGACACCGCCTCCAGCTCTAGGGAGCACAACCACCACATCATGTTTGCCCAGAGCATCACAACTAAAATCTCACTGTAAAAAAGTTGTCTGGTGCTGGAGAAAGAGATGCCGTTTGTTCCGACTTCCGGAGGTGGGGCGCTGGGTTGTAGTACATAAGGATAAGGTGCAGATGGTTAAAACCGCACCTTGTACATAAAGAAGAAAAATGTGCTTGGTTGCAGAACGTAACATTGACAATGTTATTTTCCATGCATGACTTCCATGGAGAAACACTGCCAACTCCAAGATTTTTTTTAAGTTTATTTATTTTTGAGAGAGAGAGAGAGTGTATGTATATGTGTGCGCGTGCGTGCGTGCACATGCATGAGTAGGGGAGGAGCAGAGAGAGGGAGAGAGAATCCCAAGTAGGCTCTGCACTGTCAGCACAGAGCCCAGTGTGGGGCTCAGACTCACAAGCCACGAGATCATGACCTGAGCCAAAATCAAGCGTTGGACACTCCACTCACTGAGCCAACCAGGCGCCCCTCAAAAATGAACGTAAGTATGTGAAAAGCACCTATTAAGTATATCCAAACAGATACATAGTATGGTAACTAAGATAACAAAAACATTACAAACTGTTTAAAGCAAAAAGCACATCTAACAACCCCCAAGTGAAATTCTGCTCCTCTGAACAGAACAATCCCGAGAACACAGGCAAAATAATGGTGCCAGGGGAGCCTTGGAAACCATGGAATATGGGAGACATGAAGGAATTCATGGTCCCAGCGCTCCAGGTACTTCCACGAGTGTGACGGTGACAGTCTCGGGGACAGTAGGGCTTGCACTGTGGCCATCCTAATTACTTACTTGAGGACACCCACCAGTCACCGGGAGAAAAACGTTAGTGCCCAGCAATACGTTATTTTGAGGAACAGAAGATTCTTTTTAAAGAATCAAAAAGTGCCAACTACGAACTCTGGAATAAACAAACAAACCACAGAGTCCAAGCAGATGGACTGGCAAAGTGTAAGATTCACTGGTGAAGACAGAAGATAGCTATTCCCACAAAGCCGGTGGCCTGTGTTTTTAAGAGTAGATAAAGGTGGGGCACCTGGGTGGCTCAGTTGGTTGAGCCTCTGACTTCAGCTCAGGTCATGATCTCGTGTTTGTGAGTTCAAGCCCTGTGTCAGGCTCTGTGCCTACAGCTCAGAGCCTGGAGCCTGCTTCAGATTCTGTGCCTCCCTCTCTCTCTGACCCTCCCCTGCCCATGCTTTTTCTCTCTCTCTCTCTCAAAAATAAATAAATATCAAAAAAAAATTAAAAACAAGAGTTGACAAAGGAATGCAGATAGAGCAACTACATGGTTTGATCCTGCGATCAGTCTTGCATTTATTGCCCACCTGCGTGCTCCTCTGTGTTTGTGGTCATCGTGCATGTCCTCCCTGTTCTTTCTTTTTTCCTAAATGTACTAAAATTGCTGAGAAGGTGAAAACCCTACCATTAGTAATAAGAGCAATGATCACGGTAACCAACATTTATGTAGCGCTTCCGACTGGTTCATTTAGGCTCCACAGCAATCCTACGGGCATGTGTGACAGTCGTTCCCATTGTTTTAGTTAGCTCAGTTCAGATTCTGGAGAGTAAAGGAATCTTTCCCTCGGCCATACAGCTAGAAAACAGCAGCTCTAGGGAGTCAAGCCCATACTGGACCGAAAGCAAATATGCACGATATGGTCTCCATGACCCCCAAGCACCGTCCCGCACGCGGGGTACCACATGCAAGCTCCAGGGCGTCCTCCCACAGCGGTGCTCGGAGCTTGGTTATCTGTGAAGTGTCTGTGTGTTTGGGGCAACCCACTCAACTTCTCCGGAAGAACAGGATTCTCTGCAGACCGAGGGACTGGACTGGATGAGCTGCTGCTCGAAGTGACCTGTGATCTTATCTTCCTCCCTCCTCCCAAGGAACGTATTTATTATGAATGCACGCTGTGGCTTCCTAGTGATAGGTCCCTGTGCGTGAGTGTGTGTGTGTGTGTGTGTGTGTGTGACTGTTGCCAAAAGATTTTCATGAAAAACACAAACCAAAACACTGAACTCCCGCGTGCGGTCTGAACTGCTTCTGGCAGGTAGGTGTTCCACGTATTGGGCTGCTCTTCTCACAGACTCGATTTGGGGGCAGGGCTTGTCTTTTCTTTTCCACACATGGTAATGCATTGTCCATCTTGCCGCTCCTAATGGCCCATGAGTCTTGAACTTGGAGCCAGAAAAGTACTGCCTTTGTAAAGCACAAAAGAACACCAGTGTTTTTTTGGTTTTGTTTTTTTTTTAAATCACACGAGGCCTGAATAAAAAGCTCTCCGGCCATTCAGAGGCTGCCTGCATTGTGCCGCTGTCCCCGGACTACTGAGAGCCTCGCGCGCTGACAATGCAGCACCTGAAGGCAACCGTGCACAGGGCGCTACGCGGGGCTCGCGGGACCTGGGGGTTCTGCCAGCGTCCGCTGAAAGATCGCGGGCCCTTTTTTCTTGGTCGAACCCTGATAAGCATATTGCAGTGTGTCACTGTTGTTGTGCTGCTTGCCTGCCAGTGTCTGTCTCACGGTTTCGTTACGGTGACGTCTTCCCAACGCGCTGGCACTTAGGGACTCTGTCTTTTCCTGTTTCGGTCCTACCTCTGTGAAGTGCACAGTGAGGCTCTGATTGGTCCTCATCCACTCCCAGTTAGCAATACATCACTGTGCAGACTCAGTTCCCATGACTTGGCTTCCCTGGGACAATGTCTCTTTCTTCACCAAGCGGATGGTAAATATCTGGTCAGCCATGTCTATTTAAAGCCAGCCAAGCAGGAATCCTAGTGCTGGGGAGAGGATTCTTTTGTTTGTTTGTAAGTAAACAATGGGCTCAACTCTCCCTCACTAAAATTAAATTCCAATCACTCTTAAAATAATACCAAGAACTAATCTAATTGCAACAGGAAGGCGGAGGGCGATGAAGGCAAGTTTCCTGATGTGGGCTGCTGCCTCACCACCGTGCCTTCCGTGTTTTCTAGAGAACCTGCCTGTGCAAGGAAAGTTACTATCTATCTCCCTCGGAGGGAGACAGAGCTGGGTGAGCTGACAGCCAGGTGGGCAACTTCATCCGAAGTCATTTCCTTCTGAGTAATTAGGACGGAGCTGACGGAGCGATTTCAGGGGTGGCATTTAACTTTTTTCATACTTTTAAAATTTAAGTTTATTTTTGAGAGAGAGACAGAGAGAGTAAGCGAGGAAGGGGCAGAGAGAGGGGGAGAGAGAGAATCCCAAGCAGGCTCCAACCCAGTACGGAGCCCAGTGCGGGGCTCGAACTCACAAACCTTGTGAGATCGTGACCTGAGCCAAAATCAACAGTCAGACACTTAACCAACTGAGTCACCCAGATGATCCAAGTTTTTTCATAATTAAAAAAAATGCCGTAAAAACCAAAAGGCTGATCAAAATGACTAGTGTCTCCTTCTGGTTTAGAATGTTCTAGAGGATGCCTGCTCTAATCTGTCTCAGTGGAGGGAAATCTGCATTGATGAAAACTTGAGGGAAGTGGGCGAATCATTTATAGGAGGAGGCTCCGAGGCAGCAGCTCCCCTTCGGGAGCTATAAACATGATCTGTACAAAAGCTGCAGACTTATATAACATAGAAGTGTGGAAAGGTGCTGTGTAGTCTTTTTTTTTTTTTTAATGTTTATTCATTTTTGAGAGAGAGAGAAACAAAGCATGAGTGGGAGAGGGTCAGAGAGAGAGGGAGACACAGAATCTGAAGCAGGCTCCAGGCTCTGAGCTGTCAGCACAGAGCCCGATGTGGGGCTGGAACCCATGAACTGCGAGATCATGACTCAAGCTGAAGTTGGACGCTTCCCTAACTGAGCTGCCCAGGCGCTCAGGTGCTGTGTATTCTTATTTCTCCCTCGGCTTCGCGTCCGCTCTGCCGGGACGAGCAGGACATCAGTACATGCTAACATGTACTGAGCTTGAGGGCAGTCCTCTTTCTTGGCACTGCACCTCCTATCTGAAACACCATGGACACAATGACCCTTCTTTGCAAAGTCAGGATAACTGCGCTACTACCCTGATCAGTTTCAACTCGTTCAACATCCAAAGAGCACCAGCCTATCAAGAAACCCTGCTGCATTCTCCTATGTTCTCACAACTTCCTTCTGACTCCGGGCCCTTTGCTCCTCGCTGCAATTTCTATTCATCTCCACCCAAATCCTTCCTGTCCTCTTCTCCTAAGCACAGCACAGCCGACTCTGCATTTGTGCAGACTTGCATCCCTGTTTCCCGGCCAGGTCGATGACCTTATTACTTTGTCTAACTGTAGCATCGGTTGGGCAAGGTTACCCACCACGAGCTCACTTCTTTGTACGGATCCCTCTCACCCGGTGCACCAGGCTGCCCTCTTTCCTTCCTTCAGGCCACCCTGGCCACTGTTTCTCAACACAATGTCCGTGCTTTTCTTTAGAACCTCACGTCCTTAGCCAAGGACAGGTATTTGTATTATGCTAAATGCTTCCCTCCTCCAGGATGGGTGGCCCGATTTATGTATATGTAAGGGTCAGTAAGGCATTTCAAATGCTAGAAAGCTTAACATATGAATTTCCTGTCGTTCCTTACTGAGGTCAGGTTTCTGGTTGGGTTTCTGCAGTCCTTCTTGAAAAGGTTTCTATAGTTAAAGTATAAAGTCTTCATGTGTTCATTCATTCATATTCATTCACTCAGTAACTACGTGCTCCATGCGGGGCTCAGCACTGGGTGTCTTGCGGGGAATAAAAAGGACACGACCCAAGGGCTCATGGGACTCGCAGCCTTGGGGAGGCAAAGTCAGGACGCACACATGGGAGTACGCTTTCCATTACAGCTGTGGCCACTAGGATCAAGGTAAAGAATAGGGTGCCATGAAAAAGAGCTTTGTGGTGACAAAGGGGTGTCAGGAACCCACGCAGACTGTTTGGTCCCTGAACATGTCTCTGAAGAGGTCACGTCTGAACCAAGCAGGGGGAGGAGGAGCCAGGCCGGAGAGCCCAGGGGTAAGAGCTCTTGAGGTAGCTGGGAAGCCCGGCAAGAAGGGCGCAGGGGGAACATGAGGAGGGCGCAGGGCTCGCAGGGGCTAGGCCTACGGGCGCACACGTGTTCCGAGGGCACTGGGAGGCAGCGGGGTGCCGGGTCTGCTTCACGCTCTGTCCATGGAAATTCAGCACAGCGGTGGGGGCGGCAGGGATGGACAGGAGAGGGGCTCTGGCGGTATTCAGGAATACTCAGCAAGGCCTGCTGAGATGAGCCCCTGGATTCTGTCTTGCTGGTTTCTGAGCATGTCAGTGGATTTGGGAGAGAAAGGGCAAAGGGCCGAGCGACCTCCTTGGGGGCACGGGGAAGATGTTCCCAAGTGCAAGGGAAGGAAGGGGCAGCTTTGGATGCAAGTGGAGAATGGAGGGCGCGAGGCCGGTGGGTGCCAGGAGGGTAAGAGGCCTGATGGCCTCCTGGCCTTGCTTTCTCCGCCGGGCAGAAGTGCCGTCTCTGCCCTGAGACGGGAAAGAGGTCTGGAAGGGAGCAGTCCAGAAAGGGGCTGCTTTTGAGCAAGAAAAGGGAACGGGGAACTGAAGCGCTGTTTGCAGCTTTGCTAAATGTGTTCCGCAGCCCTTCCAGACAGCCAGCTACGATTTCTCCAGTCGTGCAGCCTCACTCCAGAGAGAAGTGCACTGATGTACTTTGGAAAGATTTTCAATAACCAGGACTTTCTAAATAACCTTCAGTTTAACCAGGAAATCACTCACCTAGAGTCCCCCTTCCCCCAAGCATTCCAGTTAGCCAGAGTTTTACTGAAACATGTCAGCATGGAAAAATGTAGAAGGCAGCTAAGCAGGGCGTCAGAAATCCCGCATCTGCACAGAGCACCAATGGCAGGATCTCTTTAAAGGCTCATCACTTCAAACCCATCATGTCCAACGCACAGGTGCACCACAGTTTATGAAAAGGAAAAACAAAGAAGGAAACCTTCAGCACAGAGTAGAAAGACAGTCAATCCAGAGGATTCCATGGCACGTGTGTTTATTTAGTTGGTGCGGGGGCATTTTGAATTGTTACCTTAGAAAGTAACCAATAGTGGGGTGCCTAGGTGGCTCAGTCGATTAAGCATCCGACTGTGGCTCAGGTCATGATCTTGCAGTTCGTGGATTCAAGCCCTCATACGGGGCTCTGTGCTGACAGCTCAGAGCCTAGAGCTGCTTTGGATTCTGTGTCTCCCCCTTTCTCTCTGCCCCTCCCCTGCTCGCGCTCTCTCTCTCTTTCTCTCCCTCAAAAATAAACAAACATAAAAAAAAAAAGAAATTAACCAATAGCTTTGCACAGTTTGAGTAAACAGTTAAAAGGACTCAAAAGATCAAAATGTTAACAGGTGCTTTTAACAGATGTACAGGATTCATTTTCAAACCATGTGGTCAAAATGTGGACAGGCCACAGTGCAGAGCCTGCTGTGGGTCCTCTGTCCCTGCTCTCTACCCCTCCCCACTCAGTCATTTTCTCTCTCGAAAATGAATAAACATTGAAAACAAAAGCATGTGGGCAGTCCCACCCAGGGCCAAGCTGAGGTGTGTTTGTGAGCCGCTGGCAAAGGGTACGGAGAAGCCTGACCCTGCACTTGGTAAATTATAAACTGTCTGTACCTGTCATCTCTGTCTGGGTCTGTGCTAATGACACTTTAACAATTGGCTTATGTGTGACAGAGCACTAAGAGCCAGCGGTTTCAAAGCAGCACCTCCAAAGGCGTTGTTATTGAGGTCCACGGAGTCTGAGGGAAAAGGACAAGGGTCGTGATACAGGTGAGGACTTGTGCCCTGGGTGTAGGGCCCTGGAAATGTCTGCGGGCAGACTGGGCCTGGGTAAGCGGTTGTACCACCCCACCAGGACCCGAGTGCCTGAGAGACACTAATCTTGCCACAATTTCTCAAATTGGAAGGACCAGTTGGAAAAGGCAGGGTTCATTATATTACGGTCACGGAGTCCTGTCCATCTGCCTTAGAAAACTGCGGTAGGAATCGTGTGTTTTTAAAACAGTGTTTCTTCTTTTCTCCCTCCTGCAGACCCCTCCATCCTCACTGCCTAATGTCTACTACAATGCCATGCACGCAGCCTAATAGGCACTTAGGAAACGTTTAGTGAATTTAAGATTTGGGAAATACGATAATTAGAGGGCAGGGCACACCATAGTTAAGGATGTAGGCTCTGGAGCCAGCCTGCCCAGGGTTCCAGGCCATCCGCCCCGCTTACCAGTGTGTGACCTGGGGAAGTCTCCCCACCTGTGACACGAGGATAATAATAGCATGCATCTCAAAGTGTCTCGAGGACTAAGTGAGTCATTACACAGAGCGTTAGATTGGGGCCTGGTGCGTGGTAAACACAACAAAGGATTATTATTTTGTAAAAATAAGTTCCTCTTGAGCAGAGAGAGCCCTTCTGAAAAGATACCACTTAAAACAATGGTAAGCAGGCATTTTTGGTCACTAAGAAAGGTTCTACACCTTCTGCATATTTCATAGCCTATTTTTAAAGGTAAGATTTTTATTTTTTTAATTTCTTTTAATATTTTGAAAGAGAAAAAGAGAGAGTGAGCAGGAGAGAGGCAGAGAGAGGGAGAGAGAGAATCCCAAGCAGGCTCCACACCCCACACAGAGCCATAGAGCACCTCGATCTCACAAATCAAGAGTCAGACTGAGCCACCCAGTCGCCCCAAAACTATTAAGATTTTATTTTTAACCAATCTCTATACCCAATATGGGGCGCAAACTCACTACCCTGAGATCAAGTTGCATGCTTTACCAACTGAGCCAGCCAGGCACCCCAAAAGGTAAAAATTTTTGAGTAAAATGAGTTTTCACTCCTCATAAGTCCAAAGGGGATATAATTATATACAAAAGTGTATACAATTTTGTATAAAACAAAGCAGAAAAGTGGGAGTCTTTTTAAATAAATTAAGCCTTTAAATATTTTTTCCTCTAAAAAAAAAAGTTCCAGATTCTGTTTCCTCTTGGAAACAAATCACATCTGGGATGCCAAATATCAGTCTTAATACAGTATGGAACAGCTGAGTTATAATTTTTTAACTTCCCAGAACACACAGAATTCTGATGGGAACATGGGAAAGGACATTTATCTTTTCAGCTGCATGAAAATGAAACCCGTAATATTTTAGTGAACTGAAAGAAAAATACATATTAAAAATTAAGACCATGTGTAACAGGGAGTGTCTCTATAGCTGCACCATTAGACTTTGTACAGTCACCCTGCCCTACAGTATGATGTCCTAGTCCAAGGACTGGAAGTCACAGGCCTTTTAGATGAGAATGAAAGCAATCAGTGGTTATCTTCATTCTAAGATACTTAAGGTTGACGAACTTTATTTCAAAGGGATGGATGTGCAGCCATATTGAATATGAGCTACCTCCGATTAGGAGAGCAAACCACAGCCCTTGTAGAAAAGATGCTGATCAAAACTGCTCACATCGTCCTTAGTGGGAGACCCGGTGTGGAACTCTTATAGCTGGGTCTCAGGATATTAAAATAACTGGTTGAAATGTAAAGTATTCAATTAATCACTATTCCTACTAAGCAGATTCTCTATTGACACTGGCCAGATTCATTCTTGCTTTTGTTTTTGTTTTCCTTGTTGTTTTATTTTACCGCCTGTGGTTAATAACACCCTTAAGAGACTGTCTACGTGTCCACCCGGTACCAACAGAGCCTCGGCTTATCATTATGCCAGTTTCACAACCAGAATCCATTAGTTAATTTAACAGAGTCCGAGAAAAACTCATTTGTCTCCTTCAGTGTTTTGCACAAAGTGACACCGGGTCAGGCATTATCTGGTGGAGGGGGGTCACTGAAATTAAAGTCCCTGGGCACCAGCCATTCATAGCAGTAGAATGGATGATTATCAGGCTGGATATAATTAGAGAGCCACAGCAGTCCCCAACAATACCCTGGCTATCTGCCGAGCACAAAGGTTTAAATCCTTAATTTGTTGCGGGCCAGAATTATCTGTGAAGTGTCCATGCATTTTTGTGTACCATCAATCACAACTCAGATAGGCAACCACTGCTGTGTGCATTTTGGAAGCTTGGCAGCTGGAAGGTTCTGCTGAGTTTTCCGACAGAAAGATAGGAAGCAGGGCTGCGGAAGGGCTTTTAGTGGCAAAAGGATGACACTTCTGCCAAGGTACTATCGCAGGCTCATCAGCTGAGTGGAAATCTAAACCTCGTCAGCTTCAAAGGTATACGGAGACATATACAAAGTCATCTGTTTCATTAAGTTAATTTACCTGAGCCGGCCTGCCCGATAACCAGGCTGCTTCTGCACTGTCAGCGCCACACCTTAAAGGCACGTGAGGATGCAGCGGGGTTAGCGGCATGCTCATCAAGACACTGGGGTCACGCTGCGCACTTTAACGGGGCGCTTCCAGAAATGCACATTGTATTCACGAGCGAGAAACACAGCAGGAAGTTCACGGCGGCTTGTTATTCACTTTTGGTTCCCAAGGATGAAGTTGGAAAATGAGAAGAGAGACCCTGGGCTATGCTAATCATTTAAGAATAGTATCCAATTGTTAAGAGAGGAAATGAAAAAAGGAAAAGGAAGCGGTAGAGAGAGCGGAGAGCTAGGCATTGGGTGATTAGGTGTTTAACCTCTCGTGAGCCTGGAGAGTGCAAATTCCTGCACGGCTAGATTCACTGACATGACAGGACCTCCAGGAAACTGGACCTGCAACTTACACCCTGCAGAAGTTGCTACTTAGAGAAAAATCTGTGTTTCTCACCCTCCCACCCCCCCTTTGTTTGGTTCTCAAAGTGGTGTCTTTGTTCCTTTTCAAATATGCCTTTGTGGTATTTAGACTTGAGTGTTATCAGCTGAGAGCTGTGTGCATGTTAAAATTTAATCTTATCTAATGTTTTGTGGTCTCAGGGTTGACTTTTAACTGAAAGCTGTTACCGGCTTTCATGCCATGCTGTTAACTCTGACTGTTTAAGACGAACAATTAGGTTTCATTAGAACCACTGGTTTGGCAGAGAGAAATGAGGACGTGTTATCTCCCCCTTCTTCTAGCACAGAGCCAGAACACCAGCTCTCTGGAGGAAGATGGAGAAGAATTCCTTCTCCAGCCTCATGTATGCCTTCACCTGTTCGTGGCCTGTTGGGTATAAAAGATCACTTTCTCAAAGAACTTAGGTGAGAAATACTTCCCTACACAAAGGGGAAAAGTCCACATATTTTCTTGCATTGAATCATTAGAAATAGTTTATTTTATTTAGCAAGCCCCATATACATTTGTTTAATTTGGCAATAACTGTCTTTTTTGGGCCATGTTTAATTTTCTTTATCCAACATTTTGGAAGATCCAACTCCACCCATTTTTAGGGCAGGAGTGTTCAACTGCTTAGTTCTGATGACAAAATGTTTAATGTCAAGTATGACTGTGAAGGATCAACCCCCGTCAGAATGGATATTTTGCTAGCAGGAGTTTTAAGTAACAATTTAAACTTCATTGTCAGGAGTAGATAAAATAAATACCATCTTTTCACACCCAGGGGATTCTGGGCCAGCTATATCTTTCTGAGTTCTGATTTCATTGTCCACACAATTGAATAAAATATCTACTCTAATGCAATATTAAGGTCACAGATTTAATAATACAGAACTTGGGGAATGCAAAATTTACTTTTGTTGAGATAACAATTTCTTCCGCACGGTGGGCATTAGGTGCACTTAAATCTATGCTTTCAGTAACGTAACTAGTTCAGGGATTTCATAGAATGTGCAGGGGCTCCTGTTACTGTACCAATACCTTCCTCTCAACGTTTCATGTATATTTCAACAGCCTGTATGTGCCAGTAAAAGGCAAACGCGATGTCAGTCTGATGTGTGTTCCCAGTGTATGTGTACGTAATAGAGTTCTGGAGACCAGCTAGCACTAAGGCCTTTAAGGAAGAAACTCCGGTGCAACTGAAGTACATCTCAGCCTTTCTGGAAAACTTAAAATATGTAGCATTTTTCTTACAGTGCCCATGTATTTTGCGATTTGTTATTGCTGTATATCTGTGTCCCCCATAAATTGTAAATCCTCTGAGGACAGAGATTGTATATCTGATGACTCGTTCACTGATTCACTATCTAGTCGTAGGCAGATTACTAAACAAATAATGTCAGTTTGATTGCTCTGATATAGCTCTTTCATGTGTTAGAAAGGAGAGAGAGATTAATGATCAATGGGGTTGGGGGGAATCAGGGAAGACTTAACAGAGGAGGTGATATTTGTTGAAGAGTGTCTTACAGAAGGTTAGAAATTTCCAAGGTAGGAAAAAGAATGGGAAGGAAAAGGGGGGGGGGCGGCGGGAGGTGGGGGAGGCAATGGCTAAAGCACTGGAAAAAAAACACCCCACCCTAGGGAAGGGCAGTGCAGGATACAAAACAATGAAAAAAATGAAAAGAAGGCAAAAGACAATCTAGTAGGACTCATTCTCAGAAACTCCTCCAATTCCAATGAAGTGTGAGAAATGCTCAACCTTACTGGTAGGGGCGGTTCGTGGAAACCCTGGTGTATATTCTCAATCCTGAGCGCAGGCAGGAAGGCCAGGGCAGGCCACCCACCTCGGACTGCTAGGTGAGAAGACGCCCGAGGGCTCTAACTGCTGCCTCCTTTCAAGTTCTTGTACATTAGCCCTCCCTCGTCTCCCTACTGGCCACAGCGCCTGGGACAGTGTCTTGCTCATAATAATAAGTGTTCAATCTGCTGTCTTTTATAAAGCGCCTCTCCGTTTGAGGTGCCCGTAACTGTAACTGGGAAGAGGGATATGAACCAGGTCGATGACGAACACCAGTGACCACAGACTGTTCCTCCTGTTTTACTCTGATGTGGCCCTGAAAACGGCATTGTAAAAAGTGCACGCCTCCCAGGGAGCCTGAGGGACTCGGTCGGTTAAGCGTCCAACTCCTGGTTTCGGCTCAGGTATTGATCTCACAGTTTGTGAGTTTGAGCCCCACATCGGGCTCTGTGCTGATGGTACAGAACCTGCTTAGGATTCTCTCTCTCCCTCTCTCTCTCTGCCCCTCCCCAGTTCATGCTCGGTCACTCGCTCTCTCTCACACACAATAAATAAACTTAAAAAGAAAGTGCACCCCTCCCTTCCTGAAACAAGTAATTTAAACGTCCATAAAGTCTTGGAGAAGCACCAAACTGCAGTTACTGTCACCTGAGAAGGGCGTCCGCGAGTGCAACAGTGTGGGCGACAGCAACACAAGACGCAGGAGGCTGCGGCTGGGAAGGCTGGGGGGCAGGGGAGAAGGCAACCAACGGTGAGAAAGCAATGTGGGGGAACAAATGATGCGGAGGTATGCAAAATCCAAAATGCTGAAACGTGAAGACACTGAAGTTTCCAAATGCCAACCCCAGGCTCAAAGGGGACGGAGAAGAAAACGGAAGCATCCCTTTATCAAATGCCTCTTTACAGGAGAGTACTTTTAACCCTAAAACTAACTGTATGAAGAGAAAGCACCATCAGCGCCCTTTTACAGTGGAGGCTACAAGAGATTAAATCGACTAACCTAAGGCCGCGTGGCCACTACCAGATGGAGCAGGACGGAAACCCACTATAACACACGCGCCATCACTCACCGAGCGAGCCTCAGCGCCGACAACACACCTGGAACACGGTGGGCGCTCGGGAATTATTTTCTGAAGCCACTGAACTCCAAAGTCTGCGTTTACAAAGTGGTCAGGGTCAAGTCAGTCTCAGAGAAGGTGAATTTTTGTACCTGACCCTGGGATAGAGAAAGCCCTAGAAAGGCAAGTGGGCAGACATTTAGTTGGAATGAAAGACTAACAGCAGTAGAAACACACAAGACACGGAAGACGAAGAGTCAAAGAGTTCTGCCTAGGTCTTTACCCAAAATACTGCTTCTCGTCCTAGTAGAAAAACGTCTCCCTGTCGCTGCCACAGTAGCTACGACAAAGCACCAGCATCTGACCCCTAAAGAATACCTTCTAAGAATTCAGAGTGTGCGTGCGCATGTGCGTGTGTGCACATAATCATACATTCGGCGGAGGTCAGGGACCTGAAAAAATAAATGGTGATATTGAAAGAGGTTTTTAACCTTAACGCTAGCATTTGCTAGTGGAAACTGTAATTACTGTTGTATTTTTGGTGGTGACTGTTCATGATTTTTTTAAAGGTCTGACAGCTGCCCTCTTGATATTTATGTGTTTCCTGTAAGGAAGCCCAAGATTCACAACTCTGAGCTTGTAATGAGGAAAAGAAGACAATACAAATACCATGAAAAGGAGGATGAATTGAATATCGCCAGAGAGACGAATCACATATTCTATGCTGCTTTAATTGGAAAGCAGTTCTTTCGTGGGGTTACTTTCTCTTCAGCTTAGATAATTAAGTCTGGGCTGACACTGGTGACCAGCTACTGATGATGTATCGTCAGTTACTAACAATGCAGGAATCAGTAATCAAAATTTATATTCCCCAGGTTACCAGGGCACAGTTGCAGAAGAAAGGCCGTTTTGATAAGGCTGGGCGATAGGGTGCCTACCCCAGGGTCCACATGGTCTGACTCCACAGCATGTGGGGGGGTTAACGAGGCCTGCTTTATTTCAACTCTGTCATAAAAGAGAACCCACCTATGGTCCATGTTTACGTTAAAAATACATCGCAAGCCCCATGCTAGAAGTCTCTGCCTCGCTCCCTGTTGTATTTAATGGATTAAATTATATTTTCTTAGTGGTTTGGCATGAGGGCAGGTGGGCACAAAGCAGCCTTAGGTATTTTAGAAGCCACTCTGCGCAGCTGGCACACGTTTTCTGAATCACGATCAGTTATCACCGAGCAGAGCTGAAGGCACTGAAATGGAAAGATCAGGATTGTAATTTGGATCCCATTTGTTTGTATCAGCGGCTCCCAACTTGTCTGCTAACTAAATCGCCTGGGGATCTACGAAAATTTCCAAAGCCCAGGTCACACCCCCAGATGGAGGAAGTCACAATCTCTGGGGGTGGGACGAGGCATCTTTAATGCGTGAAGCTCTCCAGGCCATTTCAGAGTACAGGCAAGTCTGGAAAACCCCGGTTTGTACTCACACTCTGGTACGTGTTTGCGCGCAGCTGTACACAGACAGGCACACGCGGTGGAGGGAGGGAAGGGGACACGCAGGATCCAAAGGGCAGCACCCGCCTCTGCAGTTCAAGCTGGAGCTGAAACTGGATTCTGAAGCCGCTGTCTTCCTCCCCAGTGAGAGAAGCAACTTCGCAGTGCTTGAAAAGGACCCGGGGAGAAGGGGGAACCCAGGAAGGGAAGAGCAAGCCTTCGGCCCCCTCTGCTCAGCACCTAGCTCAGGGTGGAGTACACAGTGGAAAGGCGGGGCGCCTGGGTGGCTTAGTAGGTTAGGCTTCGACTTTGACACAGGTCATGATTTCACGGTTTGTGGGTTTGAGCCCCGTGTTGGGCTCTGTGCTGACAGCTCAGAGCCTGGAGGCTGCTTCGGATTCTGTGTCTCCCTCTCTGCCCCTCACTCATGCTCTGCCTTTCTCTCTCTGTCTCAAAAAACAAATGTTAAAAAAAAAAAAAAAAGTGGAAAGGAAAGAGGGAGGAGAGCCTTAGAGCGTACCTCCCAGGAAGGGATGCTAGGGTAGAATGAAGGATACTTTCACTGATCATATTCTAACACAGTGAGGAGGTACCGCTCTCCTCCGCTCTCCTCTGCCCTCTTTGCTCTGTTGCTGAAGTCTTATTTTCTCTCTACTCTAGTCAATGTCCCCTCCTCTCCGGGAACAGTCCTTCTGGGATAGTCTAAGGTGACCATTCCCAGAAGAGAACACACATTCTGCTTCTAAAACGTCGGACATCATTTAGGGATCCTCTAGAAGCCGCCTTTGGCCTCCTGGGACATGGGAAGGGAACACCAAGAAAGGGGGGTGCCAAAGGACGAGGGGGAGAGGAGGGCAGGAGTCTGCCCGGAAATCAACACACAAATAAAGGGAAAATTAGGTTCCCATTCATAGCACTACAGTCTTGTTTGTGGAAAATAGAAAATATGAAGGGTAGTTGCTTTGAGCTCCTCCAATTCTTTGTATCTGACCTCACTGTGCCCTGCCTTTCAGAGTTGGTTACATTTTTATTTGAAAGCTAATAAATTAGGCAGACATGCATACGGCACGCAGGCGGGCGGGTTACGGTGTTGGGTAAACTACGCGCCACCGTATGCATCCATCTGTGTCACAGATAAACTCACAAAGTTATCTCTGCCGACACCACAATGCCCGTAAACGTCCCTCCTCATCCTGTGTTCCAGAATATTCCCACTGGCTGAACAGACTATGAAGGCATAAAGGTCCTGGGGAAAATTCCGGGAACTGGCATGTAGCAGGAGGCCTGAGTCCTGGGTTTGCCTTGGGAGACAGATCTTTAAGAAATAAACAGTTTCCCCTCCAAAAATGAAACACATGCACAAGGAACTAAGTCTTTAAAAACTACAAGAGTACAACACAAAAAGTGAGTCCCTTTCCCACAGGTGACCTCCTGTCCCCCTCCCTCGGAGACCAACCTGTGTTACTAGTTGCTTTTATGACGGAAATGAAATATTCCCAACCCTTAAAAAATCAGTCTTGGGGTGGATTTAACTTTGCATTTTAAAAAAATGCCCCTTTCACAATCACTGTAGAACCCAAGGTGGTGATATTTAAAATTACTCAAAGCCTCTTTGAGTCAAAATCAACAAATATTTAGGGGCATCTGGGTGGCTCAGTCGACTGGGTATCGATTCTTGATCTGGGCTCAGGTCATGATCTCATGGTTCTTGAGTTGAAGCCCTGCACTGGGCTCTGAGCTGATGGTGCTGAGCCTGCCGGGAATTTTCTCTTCCCCCTCTCTCTCTGCCACTACCCGACTTGAGCTCCCTCTAAGTAAATAAATAAACTTAAAAAAAATTTTTTTTTAACCAACAAATTTAGTAAGGACTTTCAACATGCAAAATGTTGCCTAAGCACAGCATTTGTACTGAGGATTCTACGCATTCACGTTTCAGATCTTCTGGTATATAATCAACTCATCTAATTTTATGTCTTTGCTTTCAATCCTTTTTCTTTCCAGAAACAAAGACCATCGCTCTCTTGTGCCCCCCCCCACCTCCACTACCCCCTCCCTTCACTTCTGAACTTTTCACACGTTCCCTGCCTAGAGATCTGCTTTGAGCCCAGATATCTGGGTGGGTGGTACGCTCCGGCCAAAGTACTATCTCTCATACCTTCTCCAGATGGACTGGCTCAAGGATCTACTGTTCCCCAAAGAAATAAAACTTTTCTGAGTTGCAGACGAAAAAGAGCCGCAGTGCTCTGTGCTGCAGGATGATAGGCGGGCTACGCCGAAGCGGACATCCCTACCCACGTCCCGTCTGCCAAGGGGAGAGCACCCCACCCTGTGGCCCGCCGAGGCCCACCATGGGCTGGCTGCACAGACGAGCGCCCCACAGTCCCCTCCAGCTCCAGCCAGCAACATCTGTATGTCTCTCCAGCAGGCTGGCCCAGCTGCTCTGGTGTCAGGAGAAAGTTATGAGTCACCGGGCAGGGATTTGAGGCCAGAGTGCAGTTAAATCATCTCTTGGGGTCTGTATGTCACTGGCAGTGGAGCCTCAGTAACAAGCCAGTGGATGACATTCACTGCCAGGAAGGCCACACACCAGAGCTTAACTTTGTATCCCACACTTGAAGCCCTGCTCTGAGCCTTGCAGAGATGAGAAGAGGTGGGGCAGTACGGATGCTGGGCGTTCCCACCCCAGAAGGCCCCTGGTTGGCGCCCATCACATTCAGTCAGCTGCGACCATCTCCCGCCTTGCGGCCGACCTAGCCTACACACACTGGTCACAGTGAGGCCCGGCCGAAGCCCGAGGACGTTCTCCTTGGTGGTTAGAGCCCGGGCAGGCTATTTCATCCCAAGAGCTGTGTGGGCAGCCTCCAGCAAAAACTTGAGTCAACAGCAGGATTTTCCTGGACCATCTGTGGTTTCCTGCTCTAAGCAGTGCTTCCTCAGTACGTGGGAGGGAGAACTTGTCAGGGGATCCAAGAATCAGAGGCAATCAGGGTTTCCACTGGGACCTTACATGTTGTCTGGTCTAGCCCCACATCCGATGTCTGACTGCCCTGGACAGTGTTCCTTCTCCTTCAGGACTCATCCGGCCTCCTGCGCCCATGGGGAGGCCAGGCCATGCTTGTGTTACTGGGGCGACTAGAAAGCTCGTTATGTGGGGCAGAAATGACCACCTCATGGTTTCTGCCCACTGATGTCAGCTCTGCCCTCATAACTGTCTTCCATGTTTCTCTAGGTATCTAAAAACACCCATCCTCACTCCTTGAGTCTCCACTTTTTTTTTTTTTAATGTTTATTCCTTTTTGAGAGAGAGACAAAGTGTGAGCAGGGGAGGGACACAGAGTGAGACAGAGTCTGAAGCAGGCTCCACACTGTCAGCACAGAGCCCGACGTGGGGCTCAAACTAACGAACTGTGAGATTGTGACCTGACCAAAGTTGGACACTTAACTGACTAAGCCATTCAGGTGCCCCGCAGCTCTACCTTTCTATTTTTTTTTAATGTCTTTTATTTATTTTTGAGAGACAGAGAGAGACGGCACAAGCAGGGGAGAGTCAGAGAGAGAGAAGGAGATACAGTACTGAAACAGGCTCCAGGCTCTGAGCTGTCAGCACAGAACCCGACGCAGGGCTTGAACCCACGAATTGTGAGATCATGACCTGAGCCGAAGCTGGACACTTAACCGACTGAGCCACCCAGGCGCTCCAGCTCTACCTTTTTAAAACACTGGTTTGTCAGAAATTGTTGTGATGCTCTTTCTTGGGGTAACACGTACTCATTACTCGATGAATATGCGTCAGAAGTTCACTGTGTAGTAAGCTTTGCTCCTGTACACAGACCACGTGATAGATACTGCGATGAACGAGACAAGCTTGTCTGCACCACGCTGACGTTCTATTTGGTGTTGGGAGGGGGGTGGGGGGAGACAGGTGAAAGGAAATAAAAATATAAATGTGGAAATACCAACTAGGGATAAATCCACTAGAGAAATTTAGAAGAATGTGATTGAAAAACAAAAGGCACTGGGTTGTTTTCTGAGGTCAGGAAAGGTCTGTTAAGGAAGGGGCATTTTCACGGAGTTCTGCATGACCACGGTGAATCTGCTGTCAGAAGAATGGGAGAATATTCCAGGTGGTGCAGGGAGCGAGCCGCGGGTCCAGGTCCGGAAGGCAGGAATGGAGAACCGGGCAGGTCGGTCGGGTGGAGCAGAGTGTGGAGCGGTGGAGGGGAAGCAGATGGTGTTGTGGAGAGAGGTGGTGCGCTCTGCACCCAGGAGAGGCGGTTTCTGCACCGTAAAGGCAGTAAGAAGCCGCTGGGGAATTTACGCAGGGGAGGGCATGGCCTGACTGTGCTTTTAAAAAGACTGTCAGAGGTAGCGAGTAGAGGGGTGGACAGATACGGAGTGTGTTTTGGTTGTAAAATGAATATCTGGATGTTATCTCTCGTCCCTTTGAACTTGGGAGTATCCTGTGTTTACACTGCTCTCTACTTTGTCCCGGCTGCTCCTGTGCTGCCTCCCGAACAGGCTGGGGGCAGAACCCACGACTGAGCCCCTATCTCAGGGCCCCCCGCGTCCCAGCTCCGTGCCCTGCCTGCACAGGCGACACCACCACTGGCTGAGTGAATGCATGGATGAGTCCATGAGGGAAGTTGCTTATCTAACTCAACGCTGAAAGTCAAGTCCTCTCTCCCTGCCAGCACGCTTGTGTTGCTATGTCTCGGGTCTCCTGTTCTCACTGACAACTCCTGACACGTTAAGGAAGGAATCCATGACACATGAAAGCACACAAAGTGAGGGGAGACGAGCGTCCTCACGCGGGATGGTGACGCGGGGCCCTGCCCGCACAGGCAGTCCTGCCCGGCGTCGCACAGCGCCGTGCTCCCTCCTCACTGAAGCTTCTAGAGGAGCCTCAGCCTTTCTTCCACACCTTAGTGCTGCTGGAAAGGGCTGATTACATAGATATGCGAGGGACACATCTGCCTACTCTTGCATAACACTTCAGAACGACTTTTCTTTTTTTATTCTTCGGAGAGCTGAAGTCTATGTTAACTGAACAGAAAGAGTATCGCCATTTGAGTAGAAAATCATTCTGCCTTAGTCTTTTACTTAGTCAAAATGAACCTGGGGAATCTCCCTTTCAAAAAGGAGCTCGTGCATTAGTCCCTCTCCATGTGTTCTACAGCTGCTTTTTGTCTGGGGGGACTTTTCCCCATCTCACTACTCAGACCTTAGCATCCTTTCCAGCGAGAAAGCGGGATGACCAGACGGACCTCCACGCTTTGCAGCCACCGGAGGAGGGGCAGCCTTTCAGAGCCGTGTATGCACTTCTCAGGCCTCCACTCCCCACCCAAGAAAGCTGTGCATGTGTGTGCGGGCCATCCCTGTGCTGTCTTGGGGTGACAGCCTCCTGGGCACATGTGCTGGGCTGGAATTTCTCATCTTTCTTTTGTCTGACCCTCCGCACTTTCCTTGGGCTTCTGCCTGTCACACTCGAGCTTCCTGGATAATTTCACTTTCTCCCGATTCTGGACTCTCTCACAGAGACAGTAATTATACTGATTGTGTGCCATGCTATTAATTATGGGATTTGCTGTTTATTTATCCATCCATTTATTCACTCATTCTTAGATTGGGGGGTTAATTGGTGATAACCACGGGCTGTTTTCCCTCAAGATAATTTGGATCGCCGTCATGAACCTTGTGTCCCAGTGACCCACCATTAGCCTCCATTTTGGCTTGGAAGTAGAAGAGATCACCATTGTGCCTGATGCCTGGTGCCCACTGTGTGAGAACTAAGTGAGGCAGGCAGTTTGGGGAAGGGGGTGCTACAATTTGTGGGGAGGCCGTCAGAGAAGAAAGGAAGAAGTACGCCTTCCCTCTCTGCAGACCCCGCCTGTTGCCCGAGATAACAGCTTTCCTCCCAAAATATTCCTGAAATTCAAATGCTTCATTTTATTAATGACCCCTTCAGTGGACTGGTGTTACCTATGGACAGTTGCAGGTACTTAAAAATTAAACACAAGTACCTCAAGCAGCAACTGCCAGCCCACAGTTCCCTCTGATTATAGGGACTGGAAATAGCCATTAGCCGGTCATTCCCTGGGGGAGAGAAGGATTACAGACTGCACACACTATGATCGCTCCTTAGGAGAAACCACCTCCAACTGCACAGAAATGGTCGTGAAGTCTATGCCGTTAACACACCCAGAGAGGGGCGCCTGGGTGGCTCAGCTGGTTAAGCGTCTGGCTTCGGCTCAGGTCATGATCTCACGTTCGTGAGTTTGAGCCCCGCGTCAGGCTCTGTGCTGACAGCTAGCTCAGAGCCTGGAGCCTGCTTCAGATTCTGTGTGAGTCTCTCTTTCTGACTGTCCCCTGCTCGCGCTGTCTCTGTCTCTCAAAAATAAATTTAAAAATATTAAAAAATTAAAAAAAAAAAACATCCAGAGAGCAAGGAGGGAGTCGTTGGCAGGTGGGTGGGAAGAAAACTGAAACTCACCCAGGCAGGGCGGGGGGTGCTGCTGCCCCACGTGAGGCTGTCACTCCTGCCAGTGGTAGGACCACCAGTCCTTGAGACCCTCTCTAGCAAGCTCACCTCCACTGCACTCATTCTGTGCAAGCCTGCTCTTGTCAGCCCCTCGTACGGACACAAGCCTGGTGCTGTGAATGCAGAACAGAGGAAATCAAGCTGACGTGGCTCGGTCAGCGATTCCTAAACTCTGAATTATTCTCTCAAATGTAATAGAATACGTGTTTTTTTTAAAAAAAAGGAAATCAGATTACACTTTTTTTTCACTGTGAGCCTCTCACAGTGCACCTGGGACCGTTAGAGAGCTCCTGGGTTTAGCAAAGCTGGTGCTGGGAGTCACGCTCTGAAGCCTCTCCTTTGCTCTTATTTTTCATCCTGTTTTTGTTGTTTTTTTAATTTTTTAAATGTTTATTTTGTTTTTGAAAGAACGAGACAGAATGTCAGCAGAGGAGGGGCAGAAAGAGAGAGACAGAGAATCTGAAGCAGGCTCCAGGCTCCGAGCTGTCAGTACAGAGCCCAGCGCGGGGCTGGAACTCACGGACTGTGAGACCATGACCTGAGCCGAAATCGGATGCTTAACCCACCGAGCCACCCAGGCGCCCCTCTCATCCTGTTTTTAATCTCTTCAGGGACAAAGGAATATAATTCCGCAGTCTCTTTCTCAAAACCTTTGCAAGAGATATGTTTGAGAATTTTTAATTTTTCAGATTTCAGAAAAGTGACACAGGACATATACCCCAGTGGGGGCAACAGCCAGTAACCAAGCCATTAATATTGTTTGCAGTGGAGCATCATTTACAGTAGCCAAGATATGGAGGCAGCCAGGGATGAATGAGTAAAGAAGATGTGGTGTGCACACACACACACACACACACACACACAATCGAGTATTACTCAGCCATAAAAAAAGAATGAAATCTTGCCAAGTGCAACAAGATGGATGGACCCAGAGAGTATTATGCTAAGTGAAGTAAGTCAGACAGAGAAAGACAAATACCATATGATTTCACTCCTATGTGGGATTTAAGAAACCAGACAAACAAGAAAACACTCTTAAATACAGAGAACAAACTGGTGGTTGCCAGAGGGGCGAGGAACGGAGGATGGGTGAGCTAGATAAAGGGGATTAACAGGTACATACTTCTAGTTACAAAATAACTAAGTCCCAGAGCTGAAAAGTAGAGCACAGGGAATACAGTCAATAAGATTGCACTAATGTTTGGCGGTGGACGGTGACTCTGCTTACCATGGTGAGCACGGAGAAATGTCTAGAGCTGTTGAATCATGTTGTATACCTGAAACTAACATAACCCTTGTATGTTAGCTACATTTCAATTTTAAAATACTTTTTGCAAAGAAAACTTCTTTTTGCATTGAAATGCATAAATACTCCCCTACCAAGAATGAATAAAGACTGCAAATGGTCTCATGCCAATTTAGGTCAAATTTGGTCACCAAATAAATGGGGGAAAACTCGTAAATTTTCAGGCACATCTTGGTTCGTTTGGTTTGTAATTGCAAATAAGGGAGTGTATACCTATATTTCAAAACCAACTTGGGGTGCCTGGGTGGCTCAGTCGGTTAAGCCTCCGGCTTCGGCTCAGGTCAGATCTCACGTTCGTGGGTTTGAGCCCCGCGTCGGGCTCTGTGCTGACAGCTAGCTCAGAGTCTGGAGCCTGCTTTGGATTCTGTGTCTCCTTCTCTCTCTGCCCCTCCCCCTCTCATGCTCTGTCTCTCTCTGTATCAAAAATAAATAAAACATTTAAAAAATTAAAAAAAAAACAACTTGCTTCATCTAGATCTAAGAAACAGAAAATCAAATCTTGGTTTTCTTTAAACTTAAGAAAAAGGGAGGCATTTTTCAAAACAAGTACTGCTGTGAAAACAGTTCACCCAGATGCCAACCACCTTCATCTCAATGAGCGGGACTTTAAATCTGTCTCTGTGCAGTGAACTTTAAGTCACCTATGTAAGGAATCGAGTCATTAAGTGGCGGAGACATTTAAACAAACTTATAATTTCCTGGAACTTAGCCTTGCTGGCCTTAAGGAAGCATATTTTCAGGATGTTTGGAAACAGTTATTAATTTTGAGGGTAGGATTTCACATTATTAAACAAATGAACATTATAGGGAGTGTTATCACCAGATTTGAGTTGATTTGAAAAGCAGCAGCCAGCGAGGGGTGCTCTTTCCACCCCAATTCAAACAGATACCTGCTCTTAGGAAATGGAGCCACCCTAACAGAGAACGTGAACAAAGGCAATAAAGGTATCATTCATTTCAGAAAAATTCAGCAATGTCTCCCAAATGCAGTAATAAATTTAAATTTATTTAAATGTTTTATTTTGCTGTCTTCATCTGGTTCCCTAGGACATAAAGAGGACTTGTTTTTCTTTTTAATAAATGAAATGAATTTCCTAAAGAATTTAAGAAAATGGCGGAAACTCCAGGGATAATGCTTCTATCTCATTTTCTGTCCTGGATGTGTCTAGACACAGACACACAGATAACCCACTGTGTATGTGGACACTTCGCTGATGATAAGAACCAGTCAGCAACAGCATGCTTTATTACGGGGCAGATCCTGAAATGATATTATGCTTCTCTATATACAATTAGAAGCTTGTAGTCAACTATCAAGGCTATTTTTGGCTTTCACGTTACTGGAAGAGCATCAGACGTCATTGAAAGAGACAAGCAAGACAATGAAAGCTAGCATGCTAGCAGCAGACCCCAGAGAACCTGACTCTAAACGTTTCGTTCAAGACAGTGGTTTCCACTACCTGATCTTGAGACTATTTTACCAAAAAAAAAAAAAAAAAAAACCTAATAAAAATCTGTAGGGCTCAAAGTTTCAATCATCTGTGACTGGTGCTGTCGGTATTTTGGACTGTTACTCAGAGCTCAAAGGAGGACAGACTTGCAGGCTGTCTCCATTCCTCTGTGAGCCATGTTTGAAGTTCACTTCCACTCCAGGAGGGGGAAGGATGCTCTCCAGGCAGCCAGCTATGCCTGAGGCGATCCCAGGCCCAGGGAGGAGCAGAAAGGTGAGGGTGGTGGCTGGAGAGTCTGCTTTCCATTAACTACACTGAGAGTAGACAGAGGAGAAATTACTGGGGAGAAGCGTCCTGTCAGAGGCCAGCAATTGCTCCATTTTAGTTTAAATCAGCTCAGGATTTTGACAAAGGTTCATGGAAAACTCCAGACACTCATGTCTCTAGTTTGCTCTCTGCAAAGTCACTCTGCCAATATCTTTCTATGGGCGACAGGAAAGTGCCTTCAATTTAGGCCCGTTATTTTTGTCCTGTTTCATTTTTAATGAAATTACTGATGTACAGAAAACTAGGGAGAGTAATATGAAAAAAACTCACATACTCAGCACCTCAAAGGAACTAACACCAGTATTCTGAGCTTCTACTGAGAGCTTTCCTCAGCCCCGACCCCCTGCCCTCCCACTTCCTGGGTCCTGTTCTTAGAAGGGAAAAGGAGGGGCGCCTGGGTGGCTCAGTCGGTTAAGCGTCCAACTTCGGCTCAGGTCAGATCTCACGTTCGTGGGTTCGAGCCCTGTGTCAGGCTCTGTGCTGACAGCTAGCTCAGAGCCTGGAGCCTGCTTCCGGTTCTGTGTCTCCTTCTCTCTCTGCCCCTCCCCCTCTCATGCTCTGTCTCTCTCTGTATCAAAAATAAATAAAACATTAAGAAAATTTAAAAAAAAAAAGGGAAAAGGAATCTGGTCTGATCTTCATTGTCACCTATAATTCATTAAACCGAACTTGAGTGAAGTGAAAAAAAATCCATCCATTACTTTAGACAAATATCTGAAATTCCTTAAGCAAAGAGTGAAATGGTCCAGTTTTGGTGTCAGAAAATCCGATCAGCATGGAGTTGCTCCTTTCAGCACACCGATCTCCAGACCTGGCTCTGCCTGGAATGTCTTAACCCCTCCGACGCCTCCTCCGGGGCCCACAGTGGACCACCATGCAGCCTGCCAAATCCTCCTCTGACTGGGGGCTCTGGGTGCGCGGCCCGCCCTGTACCTCTCTCTGCCACGCCGTCCCCTCCGGACAGCATTCTTCCCCACAGGACAGGTCTTTCTTTCTGAAGCTTCATTGATATTTGCTTATGTATTCTATTCTGGGGCAATGGGCAGGAGCTGTCGGGCCCATCTATGAAAGATAAGTATGTTCCTGGTGGGTGAGGAGACCTTGTTTTTCCATCTCTGTCTGTAGCAGCACAGAGCCTGGCTCCCCGAGAGCAAGCAGGGAACCGGGCACTGGAAGTAATGAGCACCAGGCAGCAAGCCCAGGAGAAATGAATGAGTCTTGGCTTCCTTTCTGAAAGCGATGTAATACAGGGACAGAGCGCAGCGAAGGAGTCAGGGGCCCTCAACTGCCTTTCAACTTTGCCACTTCTGAGCTGCGACACACTTGGCGAGTGACCTCGCTTCTCAGGGCCTCAGTTTCCTTACCAGTAAAACAAAGGGGGGATCTGTTTCTGCCTCTCGGGCAGATGTTGGAGTTCAGCAATGTTATAAAGGCTGAAAAGATGGAGATGGCCAGAAGCTGGTGTGTGACATGGGTGAACATGGTTGGGACTGTTGCAGCCTCCTGAGGTCAAGACAGTTGGCTACAGTTTTCTCAGGTCTGCTAAGGTCATGACTATGTCTGCAGAGCCCTGGTGAGGCTGGAGACTTTATCTGAAACATCCAAGCAAAGTGCACTGAAGGCCCTTGGCTGGCCGGGGGGGAGTATGTGTGTGTCAGGGAGGAGGGGGCTGGGTGTCGTGTTGGTAAAGACAAAGAAAACCGTTGTAACAAACCATCTCCTGAAAGCTAAGACTTGCCTTCTCCCCTTAAAAGATCCAATCGGTTTACAACCTAACTTTATTTTTTTCCAACAAAAAATTTTTTTTCTAAGGAGACTTCCGAATTCACATCTGCTTTCCGCTCCTTTGTAACAGTGGCTTCAGACCGAAGACAGAACATCTGTTACACACAGTGTTTATTATTATGCTCCACTGAATGCCAGCATCACTCTCCAAAATGTGTTGAAGTGAGGTCTGCGGCATTTCCCTTGAAGCGGGTGCTTTTATGTCTCTGCGGATGGCTGAGAAGGGGAGAAAGAGAGAGAGAGCAGAGTTTTTATTAAGAAACCAGGACTAGGAGCACCTGGATGGCTTAGTCAGTTAAATGTCCAATTCTTGCTCTCGGCTCAGGTCATGATCTTGCGGTGCGTGGGTTCTAGCCCCAAGTCGGGCTCTGCACTGACAGTGCAAAGCCTACATAGCATTCTTGCTCTCCCTTTCTCTCTCTGCCCTCTCCCGCTCATGCTTTCTCTCTCTCAAAATA
The DNA here is from genome assembly GCA_004023785.1 of Mungos mungo. NCBI lineage: Eukaryota > Metazoa > Chordata > Mammalia > Carnivora > Herpestidae > Mungos > Mungos mungo. The sequence continues at coordinate 193,355 of PISW01001937.1, forward strand.
AATAAATAACCTAAAAGAAAAAAAAAAAGCAGCAGCAGCCAGGGCTTTTTTTTTTTCTCATTTGCATGAACCTTACGTCTTAAGGCAAATATCACCCAATAGGTGGCGGGACGTGGTCCCTGAAGACTAGGTTGAGCATTGGTCTCCACTGCGATCACCGGGCCCACGGTGCTCCTCATTGCATCTGGGCAGGGTTCTCCGGTGGCCGAGGCCATGCGTCCTGTGGACAGCAGCAGCCCCTTCAGGCCAGGGTCCTCGAAACACGGCTGCCAGGCCAGTGAGGGGCACCTGCTACTTAAACACCTGTAATTCTCGAGATGGTGCGAGTGTAATCAGCAGCTGGGCACTGGGACGTGAGTCCCGAGCACGGAGCAAGCGGGGTTTTCTGCACTAGCACCTGCTGCCCCGCTGCTCCGGGCAGGGCTCCTTGGCCTGCCGTGGGGGTGTCCAGACCTGTGGAGCTTCTCGCTCCTGAAGCAGGCGGCCTTGCTCCTGCCCTTCATAACAGACCCTGTTCCCTAGGCTGCATCGGCTTTAAAGCATCACTGCTGAGGAGGCTGCAGGCCGGCAAGCGGCTCCACTTAACACGATGTTGTCACGAGATAATCAATGTCTCCTAACACTGTGGCTGAGAAGCATTTGCGTCTTTCCGTCACATTGAGCGTGCAATCACAGGGCTGTAAAGCAGAATGAGCCTTTGCATGCCGACATGTTTGGAAGCAACCCGTGTACTCTTTTTATAGAGTTTTATTACTGAAGCCATTAGGGACGTTCAGCCGCTCTGTCCACGTGAGCAGAGATGCATCAACCTATAATTCAACTATTACCTTAAGTGCAGTTTCTATTTATGTCGGCAGCTCTCTGTTTCCAGCCTTCCTTCTGTTTCGTATCCGCTGATGTTCTGGAAGGACATAAACGTTGACGTCACACAGACCTGGGTTTGCGTCTGCACTTCCTGTTCTGGCTGCTGGTGTTGTAAATAGTGACGGTGTGCCATCTGGCCATGTCGCTTCACCTTCCAGAGCCTCAGTTTCCTTGTGTGCCTGAGACCAGAAGGTCTGTCTCCCTGGGTGGCTGCAATGTTTAAAATAACAGGCCCAGGTACCCAGCACACAGAGGGTGCTCGACAGATCTCCCCTCCCACCCCTGTCGTCCACACTGTTATCTTCCTTCGCACTCGAGTGAGCGCTGGGATCCACATTTCACAAATCACACGCTGTCAGTGAATGCCATTGTGAGGCAAGCTGTCCACCTGTCCAGATGCCCACCTCCAGAGACAGGAAGCTTAGTGACCAGGAAGGAGGAAGAGCGGAGTGAGGGCAGGGGAGAGGCGAGAGGGATTGCTCTCACCGAAAAAGGAGAGCACCCCAGATGCTGATCTGGGGCCCACCTGACTATTTAAGGAGTCCCAAGAAAAGCTATTAAAAGGCAACCTTTCAGTATCTCAACAGAAGAATAAACATTTATTTATTGAGGGCTACAGCCTTTTATGTGCCTTAGCTCACAACCAAACTTGAGACACTGTCTTTACCCACCCCGAAGATGAGGAAACCGAGGCTCAGAGATCTTGGGCATCTTGTCAGAGGACCCAGCTGCTAAGTGGGATTCAAAAGCCCATGTTTTGGGGCGCCCAGGTCGCTCAGTCGGTTAAGCGTCTGGCTTCGGTTCAGGTCATGATCTTGCGGTTTGTGGGTTCAAGCCCTGCATCAGGCTCTGTGCTGACCACTAGCTCAAAGCCTGGAACCTATTTCAAATTCTGTATCTCCCTCTCTCTCTGACGCTCCCCTGCTCGTGCTCTCTCTGTCTCTCAAAAATAAATAAAAAAACATTAAAAAAATAATAAAAATAAATCAAAAGCCCATGTTTTTACCCTCCGCTCTTCCTACCTTCCTACCTTATGAGCAATAGTCTGGTTACACGTATTTCAGTTCAGATTTTTAAAGAGAGTCACACCACAAAGACCAAGATGATGAGGCCAGGAAGCTGAAGCACAGCAGTCAAGAAACGGAAGCAACCCAAGTGCCCATCAGTCTATATAGGGAGGTGGCATGTATGTGTGTACACACGCACAGCGGGGTATTACTCAGCCGCCAAAATTATAAAGTCTTGCCATTTGCAACCTGGATGGATATAGAGGGTATTCTGCTAAGTGAATGAAGTCAGACCGAGAAAGATAAACAGCACTTTCATTTATATGTGGAATTTGAAAAACACAAATAAATGGACAAACAAAATAGATATAAGGAATAAATGGTGGGTACCAGGGCAGGGATAGGGGAGGGGGTGGGTGAAACAGACAAAGGGGATTAAGAGGCTCAAACTTCCAGTCACACAACCAACATGTCACGGGATGTAACGTGCGGCACAGGGAGTAGTCCGTAATACTGCAATAACTGCGTGGTGTCCGACGGGAGCTGCTCTGAATGTGCAGACCGTCCTGTCATGTATAAAAATACCAAGTCAGGGGCACCTGGGTGGCCCAGTCAGTTAAGCATCTGACTCTTGAGCGCATCTCAGGTCTTAATCTCACAGTCGTGAGTTCAAACCCTGCACTGGGCTCCACGATGGGCATGAAGCCTACTTAAAAAAAATAAAATTAAAATTAAATATATATATATCATTATGATGAAGACTTAATAAGGTATTATATGTCAGTTTACATTTCATTTAAAAAAGACTTTTTTGGGAGGCGCCTGGGTGGCTCAGTCTGTTAAGCCTCCGACTTCGTCTCAGGTCAGATCTCACGTTTGTGGGTTCAAGCCCCGCGTCAGGCTCTGTGCTGACAGCTAGCTCAGAGCCTGGAGCCTGCTTCCAGTTCTGTGTCTCCTTCTCTCTCTGCCCCTCCCCCTCTCATGCTCTGTCTCTCTCTGTATCAAAAATAAACAAACATTAAAAAAAAGAATATTGTATAAAAAGACTTTTTTTAAGCTAGAACAATAAAAATACAAGTATTACCCTTAGTGTAAAGCCCAACTATCCAAATGTGATTAAATGGTAATAAGTGTGGTTTCTATGGCCAGGTTAGAAGTATGTATGGGACTTGAACCTTGCTTGTCCTGATGTTGAAACTGGGCGGTGTCACACGGTGGAACTTTTCACAACAGGAGCGTCCTGACTCAAGGTCACTCCATACTGTCGGCCTAGTCACCACCCCATCCCCTCTCCCTCCTTCACGGGGGCAGAATCAGCTGCACTCTCAGAGCCTGGAGGCGTTCCAGGGGCCAGTACATTTTATATGCTTTCCTTTTACAAGTGAGCAAACAGAGCCAGCAGGGCTACGTGACTTGCCCAGGGTCACCCTGCTAGTGTGCCCTTCCTTCTATTAACGACAGCGTGAATTACCGATTACCTTTAAAACTTCCTATGATGTCAGTAGAAAATGTGCTCTTGAAAAGAATTACTGAAACATGGTAGTAAATGATTTGCCTCCTAGGGGGGAAAAACCTGCCACTGCCATCACTTCCTCTTAATTTCCAGGATACAGTTAAGAGCTCTTATCAAGGACATTCTGCATTTGCAGGTCTCTGGGTAAATTATTTTTCTCATGATTACCGCGTAGTATTAGAACGTTCACTGGGTGCCAACATTCTGGAAGACTGTGACACAGGCTGTCTCCGTACAGCCAAGTCCAGGTGCAAGGGCAAGCACACCGTGCTGCAGGTGCATGGGTCGGCAGCGTGTGGAGCAGCCCATTTGGGTCTTTAAACGAGCAGCATCCATCCATTCATTCATTTCCATGTACAGACACTGGGTCCCACTGGGTTCATTTGCTAGGACTGACACACAGCTGCTTGTGGATGTGGTAAAAACAGGCAGACCAGCTCGTGCAGCAGAGGGGATGGAGGTGGCCCTCAGAGCCGAGGCCTCAGGAGTCAGACAGGTGAGGTGAGGTCAGCCGGTGGAGAGGCTTCCGAAGACAACGGAATGTGGGCGGAATGTTTCCAAATGCAGAGGGCTAGCCACTGTACTCTGGGCAGCCGCTGCTTGGCCCCAGAGTGCTGGCCATGTGGAACGTTGGCCAGCAAAGCCAGAACTCAGATCTGTCGTTTTTCAAGAAGCCAGAAATCCAGAGTTGTACATTAAATCTATTTTTTTCTTTTTTTTTTTTAATGCTGGCAACTAATTTAGTTGTGTGTGTGTGCGTGCGTGTGTATGTGTGTGTGTGTGTGTGTGTGTGTGTGTTCTGCTCTGTAAGCCAAGCTTTGGCCAAGTCCTACATACCAGTGCGTGCGCCCGAATAGGATTTTCCAGGGCAGAAACTGGGGGAACAGTTGGGCAGAGGATTGGAACCAGTATCGGAGGTTAAGCATGAGTGGTACCCTGGCTGCATAGGCTTGTCATGGCTCCCCAGTCCTTGTGATGCATATGAAATTAACCTGAAGAATCAGAAGATGTGGCAATTCTCATTCTCTGACTTCGTAATCATTCCCAATTGTAGTGACAGCCCCTTTGTTTCATGCTTTGCTGCCAAGGGACCTGCTGTATGACAAGGGTATGGGGGAGGGAGGCGGAGGGAAGCAGCAATTCCTGAAAATATCTGGTCATTTTAAAAACCAAGTATCACCACCAATGCAGTCACGGGACTTCGGACAGGCTTCCTTTCAGCCCCTTCTGTTTGGCCCTTGATCTGGAATACTAAAGGCTGCTTTCCTGGCCAATCGGCATTCTGCACAGACCATTCAGCTCAGGCGGCCAACAGCCACATCGGTCGCATGCCATGGCTCCGTTCGTTACTCAATCTGGTCTTAAAAACTGCAGGGGAAAAATTATAGTCAAAGAGAATTTGTACCTGGGCTGACCCTGTGCAGTAAGTCAACACAATTCCTGCCCATGTGACTCAGAGTAAAGTCAGGTCATCAATTTTAGATGAATCTAAGCAGAGCTAATAAATTCACCAAGCAGATGCCTATTAAAATTAAGAATACTCTTAAGGTTTTTCACAAACACTGTGAGTTGGAGAGACTAGGATTATAACTTCAGAGTAATGGTGAATTTACAAAGGCCATTTCTCTTCAGGCTAGGAATGGTGGAAAGTTGAGATAACTGGATGGAAAATTCAGACTGAATAAGCTTACTTTCAAAGTAGATGTTTTTGCTTGGCATCCTCACATTGACAGCCTTCCATTATCTAATTGCCTGGCTATTTGATGACACCTAAATCATATTTGGACTCTATATGCAGAGTTACAGAGAGGGAAATGGGCAAATGGCTGCAGATAGCTATAAATATGCTCTGTGTGGGTAGCACTTTTCAAAGTTTCAAAAACTACTTAAACAACCCCTCTAATTGCAGTATCCCGGCGACGTTAAGAGTTTTAAAATCTGCGCCAAGCTCCTGTTTGGTTTTTGGTTCCGTACTGCCATGGAGTAGGGAGACAGGCACAGCCCGCGTTCCGCAGAATGGGAAATGACAGTGTGATTGACTTGGGACCTCTCCACAAAGTAATCGTTTCAACAAGATATTGTCTGCATATTTGCAAGGGCTGGAGCCCCAAGTTGGGTAGGAAGGGGGTAATGCATCAGAACCACGGCTGAAGACAACTGCAGCGTTCATGCGGGCTGCCCGCGGTACTGCCAGAAAGTTCCCCCAGATGATGTACCGGCTAACAACCTGATGACAGGATGCTAGAAGGACACGTAAAACAGCTATTTTTCCTGGCTCACAGCCCTACTGTAAACCTGGAGATAGTTAAATAACCCATCTCAGCCATGGCCCTGGTTACGTGTCAAGGATTCAAAGAAGCCATTGAAGTGCATAATGGGTTTCTTTCGCAGGCACGGCTCTGCCTGCCAGCTCCGGGAGCTGTGCATGTTGCGTCTCCCCATGGCCTCTTAGGATGGGAAACATGAAAACTGGGAGGTACAATAAAAGAGCAGGTCTCAGTCTCGTTAGCTTGTAGGACACTTGTACGAAGATGAATGCCAATTGTGGAAGGCTAGGGACTCATTTGTCATGTCAGGACAAATTAGTCTGTAAAAGTATACATATATTCCCCAAGATTTCTAAAGGAATGAGAATCAGCGTTCTGCGCCTCCATTATTCTTCCATGATGTGCTGCAAACTCTCCGAGGTAATACGCTTCTGTATTATACGATAATACTGCTCTTGAGCCCTGGGTAAATGTTGCCACTTCCTTTTCCCCGTGTACTTTCTCATCTAAGAGTGTAACAGCTGACCGGTATCTGGTTTATGTCTTACTTACTCTTGTTATTGATTTCTCCTCTTTAGTGTTAAACTGAACAGACGCCATGAAAGACAAATAAGGGGACCTCAGAGCTCCTTCCCTTTGGGTTCGGTTTCCCCAGAATAGGAAGAACCAGAACTGGCAAATGAATGCATGAACAGATGATTGCTTTCAACCTGTCTATAAATACATGTTTATGCCTCTCGGTAATGGATCGCCCTTGTGAGCAAGTCATCATTTAAGGTTTAATTTTAATCTACACATCAGAGATGGGAGACGTGGAATTGCACAGGCTTTGCTCGCAAGCTCTGTTCCTCTTTTTCAAGATAAAGCAAATTAATTAATGTGTACTTTTCAACTGAAGAAATGATTAAGACCCAGCTGTGTCTGTGAAATTGTAAGTTGCAATGCAACACTCTGGGACTTGTTAATGCTTTTTTTGGCATGAAGAAAAGAGACACAGGTATCTAATATTAAGTGGTGGTCTAAAAAGCATTAAGTTAGCAGTTTGTTTGCCAAATTAACTGTCAAAGACATCTAAGTTACTAAGTTTGACTTTTCTGTACACAAACCTTAAATGATTGATGAACTACTGTAAAATAGCTTTGTTCAAAAAAGATCATCTTTGGTAGGCTACTTCAAAGGTTTTACTACTTTGGAAAGCCGAAGATATCCCCATTTTACACTATTTTCCCAACAGATCAACACTTACTTGAAATATGTCTGAGAATTATGGGATATTTACTGTATGACAAGTCTTCTTTCACTGTACCCCGCAGCCCCACATGGGATTGCTTTTATTTATAAGATTTAGGAGAATCTTCTACACATAAAGAGCATCTTTAAGAAAATACGGCTGGGCAGAACAGTGTATCTGGCATTTTTATTCACTACTGTTTCACTGCAAGGCAGTATTTGAGACTAAAATATACAGAGATATGATTTTTTTCAATCAACAATACCATCGCAGGATGTGATTTCATATTCTCCCTACAGTATTCTTTAGAGTATAAAGAATCCATCTTTTTTTTAATTTTTAATGTTTTCTATTTATTTTTGAGAGACAGAGAGACAGCGTGAGCAGGGGAGGGTCAGAGAGAGAGGGAGACACAGGATCTGAAGCAGACTCCAGGCTCTGAGCTAGCTGTCAGCACAGAGCCTGACGCGGGGCTCGAACCCATGAACCCATGAGATCATGACCTGAGCTGAAGCTGGACGCTTAACCGACTGAGCCACCCAGGCGCCCCCATCTGTTTCTTTTTAAAGAAAGATTGTGTGATTTTATTTATGTCTAAGGTCACTTGAGAATTACTGTGGAATTGTGTAAACCAAAGGAAGACCTCAACTAAGGGGTCAAGCAGATAACAGAAATTAGCAAACAGGGCCCCAGTATAGGGGGTGTGTGTGTGTGTGTGTGTGTGTGTGTGTGGTGCCTGAAGGGAACTGTCATTTAGGTTAATATGTCAGATACTCTGATTTTTATTAGAAATCTCCTAATTTTTCATGGCATCTGGGTGGCTCAGTCGGTTAAACATCCAACTCTTGGTGTCAGCTCAGGGCATGATCTCACAGTTCATGAGTTTGAGCCCCACCTCCAGCTCTGTGTTGCCAGGTATGAAACCTGGTTGAGATTTTCTCTCTCCCTCTCTCAATGCCCCCTACCCCACTCCTGCTCGTGCACTCTCAAAATAAATAAAACTTGAAAAAAAAAAAGAAAGAAACCTCCTACTTTTTCCAATACTGAAAACTACTCTGAATTCTTGAAAGATCCTGAGCTGGCCAAACAGAACATTCTGGGGGGTGGCATGCTGCTATAAACCTGCTCAGAATACAAGTATTTACAGTGGGGAAAAAATGCTTTCTCAGTTGTCCACATTTTTTGGAATGCAGTAATTGTGAAACAGCCACCTGTAATGGCCTAAAAATGGCTCAGGACAAAGGCACTCAGGCTCTGGGTCATGTGTTTGGAAGCAGCTTTGCAGAGGGACTCAGGTGCCTGGAGAAGGAAGGTGCGCGGTGGGGAATGGGTACAAGTGTCTCATGTAAAACACAATAATCCGTGAACCACAATGTAAAAGATATGAAGCCGAGGCCTCTATTCTCTTAAATTTATCTTCAAGCCCATTTCACTTTATGGAGGTGAATAAAGCTGACTTGCAAAAAAAAGAAAAGAAAGAAAGAAAGATAATTCCTTCTTTGCTCTTTGGCAGGGTGAAGTAGAGAAGTCAAGTCTCCCCGCTGAACTACTATGAGGTCAGAAGCCTTGCTGCTATATTTCACACTGCTACACTTTGCTGGGGCTGGTTTCCCAGAAGATTCTGAGCCAATCAGTATTTCGCATGGCAACTGTAAGTATCCACAATCTCACTGTCCTGGTCTCCTTTGGTGGGCAGCGTAGGCTGCATCGACCAGCAAAACATCAACATTTTCTAAAATCTAATACAACAGGACACTTGTTAGTCACTTGGACATGTAGGTGACAGAGGTGTCTCGTCAAATTGGTGATAAGGCTCTTCTGTAACTCTGATGAACACTGTTGCGGCGACACTGAACGTGTGTGTGTGGACTGGAAATGCCTCTCAGGCCCTCTGATGAAATCTCCGGTCACTACAAGGAGGCCAGGATCATGCCCGAAAACCTCCTGTGGGAGAACGCCACTACTCCTGGGTAGTACCAGTGGGGCACGTTTTCAGATGTAGCTAATGCGTGGGCATTGTTACAAGATTAGAACAGGAAATAAGATTGTTTTGGAGTACTTAGGGATAAAAATTAACTTTTTTTTTTTACACTTAGAACTACTATCATTGCTAGACTTAAGAGTGATTCTGAATTCACAGAGGACCTTTTTAAACTATTTATAACTTTTGGTCTCAGCTTCACCGTCAAGGGGAGAAAACCACACGATTAAGAATTCATTTGAGGCACCTGGGTGGCTCAGTCAGTTAAGCGTCTGACTTCAGTTCAGGTCATGATCTCGTGGTCTGTGAGTTCAACCCCCACATCAGGCTCTGTGCTGACAGCGTGGAGCCTGGAGCCTGGAGCCTGCTTCAGATTCTGTGTCTCCCCATCTCTCTGCCCCTCCCCTGCTCCCCTACTCTCTCTCTCTCTCTCTCTCTCTCTCTCTCTCTCAAAAACAAATATTAAAAATGTTTAAAAAGAAAAAAAGAATCCAGTTGACTACTTGAGGCAAAGTCCTACCTGTGTGTGGGATGGAACAGCCAAGAAACTACATCGTTTCCTTCCCTCCAAAAGACAAAATGTTTTATCACAATAAAGGTGAGAGAAAGTCTTTTACCGAAATATCTATTTTCCCAGTAATCATCCCAAAACAAACGCTAAACCAACCATAAGGAAGGTGTTTAGCATTTAAATGGGATACCAAGGAGATCCATCAACGCCTGGCTTTCTGCTGGACAGTCTAGGTTGAAAAGGGAAGTAATTTTACATGAAGGGGAAGTGGCAAGACTTGACACAGGAAATAACAAGCAAACAAAAGTCAGGGCATGATTTGAGGACCAAAGTGTGTCATTTGAAATGACTGTTCTTAAAGCAGCAGTCCACCTGACTCAAGGTACCAAACCTAAACACACATATCTTAACCGCTTAATTAAGATAGGGATTCTATCTTTGGTGCCCCTGTAAAGAAGTCGCCGAGCGCCAATGTGCGGCTGAAAATCCAGTGTCATGGACACTCCCTTTGCTGACAGAAGGGAGACGCGGATTGTTTTAGCGAGCGCCTTGATGAGTGGGTAAATGCCATTTCAGACCAGTGCAGGGGGAAGCACAAGATAATTCCACAGCAAGCTTGATACACCAAGATAGATTTTACTCTCTGATAGTGTGAGTAATGCTCAGATACCACAGGGGTTTAGTGTGTGTATTGGGGGGGGGTCTTTGTGGCCCCAGGATGGCTCATTCGGTTGAGCATCTCTGACTCTTGGTTTTGGTTCAGATCATGATCTAATGGTTCATGTCAGGCTCTGCACTGACAGCATGAAGCATGCTGGGAATTCCCTTTCTCTCTCTGCCTCTCCCCTACTCATACACATGTGCACTCTCTCCCTCAAAACTAAACATTTTTTTAAGTGTAGGGATCTGTGCATAAATCTGAATGGTTTTCAAATTATTATTTACACCCCATCCCACCCCCAAAAACCATTTTTAAATGTGACTCATCTTTCTTTCCTCCTGAGTTTCTTTGGAGGATTGCCAGTGCTCTGGAGATTACAGGTTTAAAAGCAGGGAGATTTCTGAGATGTAGGTATTTCTAAAGGTCAGCTATTATTACAAATTGCCAGCTCTCCGCTAAAGAGAACTGTAGGAAAGCAGAAATATGTTCATTGATTCTCCAAGTCGGGGAAAATTCCAGATCAGCCGACTGGCTACACTCAGTTTGACCCTGTCCTGTCGAAGCCCCCACTTCTGTGAGCTTAAGCCAATTGCTTAACTCAAGAGTGAACTTCCCACAGTTCCTAGAATGCCAACCAACCTAGCAGGGCTGCCTTCAATGGTAGATTATTCCAACTGGACGCCTGTGGAGACTGTATTTTTCTTCTGGCTCCTGGATGAGGGCTCTCGCCTCCAGACCACATTGCCTTTGTGGTGATTGATGGGAAAGCTGCTTTGAAATAGTTTTGTCCGGAGACAAGATCTTTGGCAGGCTGCCCCTCGGGCTTAGCACTCTAAAGAAGATGAAAAGAAAACGGGAAGAAAAGAGCACCTTCATGTAAAGGGTTCACTTGCAAGTTTAACCCCCAGAAAGAGGGACAAGTCAGAAATTGTGACACTCAGAAACAGAAGTCCAGGCTTATTATCATCTGGAAATGAAACGGTAACTTGATCATCCTCTCCAGAGCACTCGTCTGTCACAGGCTTTCCTAAAATAACAGACTCACTGGACATGGAAAGTGGTGGCACGGACTGACTCAAATATGGCTTTGTTTTGTGGCCGGGTCCCCTCCTCCCCCGGCCCTGTCAGTTCTTGGCTTGATTTCCTTTCCCTCTCTTGCCCCATCTCTTCTTTTCACAGATACAAAACAGTATCCGGTGTTTGTGGGCCACAAGCCAGGACGGAACACCACACAGAGGCACAGGCTGGACATCCAGATGATCATGATCATGAATAGAACCCTCTACATTGCTGCTAGGTGAGTGTCCTCGTCCTCACGTCTGCCCTCGGAGCTCCTGACGAAGGTCCGAAGATCCAAATGTACCCGTGGTACCTCTTCCTAAAGGTCATGACATTCCCAAACAACGCGTTATTTAATTTAAAGGCTACCTTACTTTGTCAAGGCATCATTCTCTCAAGATTTTCTGTGTCTGTGTAACTGTAGGTGGATTCAGATTGAAGTAATTGCATATTTTGGAGCTTAGACTCAAATAATCCACTGTCTTGAACATATACGCAAATACCTACTCAAGCAACCAGGATGACACTTGTTAAATTAACTCGGATGTGTAAACATTTACTACATAGGGGGTGTGTAGATATGAATTAAGCCTCTTAGTGTTTCTGTAATTTATATAGGGTGTATCTCATTACTGTCAGAGAATGGCAGTAGGAAGTTTTTGATTTGGATCTAATAAGAAAGTACTCATCCATTGGGAAATATCATCTAAACAAACCATGTCTTACGGCTGAATGGCAAGGTGAGAATACAGCCGAAATAGTGCTCACACCATTCGGGCTTTTGTCTCCATTCTATTCTTAACTCACCTGGACCAGAACTGCTCTGGACATAAGTGTCCTATGTCAAATGAGAGGTTAGATTAGATTCTTTTAAGAAGTCCCTTGGGATTGGGGTGCCTGGGTGGCTCAGTCGGTTGAGTGTCCGGCTTCAGCTCAGGTCATGATCTCACAGTTCATGGGTTCGAGCCCCACATCAGGCTCTGTGCTGGCCTGGAACCTGCTTCAGATTCTATGTCACCCTCTCTCTTTCTGCCCCTTTCCCACTTGCACTCCATATCTCTCTCTTGCTCTTTCTCTCAAAAATAAATAAACGTTAAGAAAAAAATATAAAAAAAAGAAGTCCCTTGGGATTCTGACAATGTGTAATCCCAAGTTTTGGAGGTACATAGCCCATTCAAAATAATTCTAAATGGAGAGCGACAAACAGCGCTATTTTGTGGGGTTCCACTGTCATCCTGACTGGGGTCTAGCCTGGTTAATCACCTCACAGTGGGAAGAAGGCTGAGACACTCTGTGATAGTTGTACAGCTGTGAACATAGATAAGGAACAGGTAAACAACAACAGTGTGTGATTCGTCCAAAGCACTTAGGTGTCCTAAAACGACAAGCTAGGCGTCACAAACCCAAAACCACTTGTGAGCACCCCACAGAACGTCCCGGGGAGCAGTGCCAAAACACATTCTAACAACTTCACTTCACAAATACTTACAGGGTATATACTCCTTGTATGTGCTATATAAATCATGCTATGTAAATTCTTTATAAATGTTCATTCATTCAATCCCAGAGGGGGGAAAAAACAACCTTAGGTGAAGGAGCTATTATGCTCCTCATGTCTTACAGGAAAAAGCAAGGTACACAAAGGTAAAATGCCCGGGCCAAGATGGCAAAGGCAGGATGTGAAATGGGCTGGCCTTGCTCTAGAATCTGGGGATTTATTCCTGTACCAGGCAGCCTGCTGAGTAGGAAAGCGGGTCCTACTTGTCTGGCACTACCGTTCTAACAGCTGATGCCCAAGAACATAGCCAGTGTGGGTATTCATTAGAAAGCGTTCTCATCAGGTCTTCAGCAGGTGCCTCTCTGGTAGAATATCAAGTCCTTCTGGGGCGCCTGGGTGGCTCAGTCAGTTGAGCATCTGACTCTTGATTTTGGTTCAGGTCATGATATAATCCCAGGGTTATGGGATCGAGCCCCATGTTGGGGGGGGGACACATTAGATTCTGTCTCTCCCCCTGCCCCTGTCCCCCAATCATGCTTTCTTTCTCCCTAAAATAAAAATAAAATAACTTTAATGTTTAAAAACAAAGAGTATCAGGTCCTTCTTAAATATCGTTTTTAGTTTCCTAAGTGTAGCAGGGCTGGAAGATTACATTTGTAATCACCCCATTATCTATGGGCAGGTCAAAACAAATGATTACACATGGGATCTGTGAGAGTCTCTCCAGTCAAGAATCTGTGAATGATGCACTTTGTAACGGGGTCTCTAGCAGACTGCCCTTACACCTGATGGCTGAATGTGGGTGTGCACTGCAGGTCCAGGCGGCACTGGAGTCAGGAGAAAGGTGCCATGCAAACCTAAAAAGTGACCATTATCCCAGCTTGTTAAAACCAAGACAGTGTTATTGTAACTCCCATTCCTCAGAAAGGAGAGAGCAGATACATAAGGGAAGAAACGAGACACACATCCGTGGGTTTTTTTTAAGACTATAAAACAGACTTGGGGCACCTGGCTGGCTCAGTTGGTTACATGTCCTACTTCGGCTCAGGTCTCACCATGTGTGGGCTCGAACCCCAAGTCGGGCTCACTGACAGTGTGGAGCCTACTTGGGATTCTCTCTCTCTCCCTCTGTGTACCTCTCCCACTGGTACATTCCCTCTCAAAATAAATAAATAATTAAATTTTAAAAAGACTATAACAGAGACTTGCCTTTTGTGAAAGGTCAGATTTGTAAAACACCCTCACACTGACATGCTGGCTTCCATTCTACACACGCAGCCCCTCCCCTTCATCCACACCCCTGGGAAAACTCCTCAAGGAGCTCCTGCCACCAGGTTTAGGGTCCCTCCTCGCCCTTCAGCTTCCCAGCACTGCCCAGACAGACCCCTGTTCCTAGGCAGCAAGGGCCCCAATTTAAAGTCAGATCCTTCCCCCAGGCTCAAACAGGGCAAGATGATTCAGTTTTGCTCACGGGGGGGGGGCGGGGGGGGCGCGGGAGGTAAGTTCGTGGATTAAGTCAGTTTGTGTTCAAATAACTTACTTCAGTAAGAGTGGCTTATGAACCCCGAGATGAGCACAGGGGTCACCGGGCCTAGCCCTCCACCCTGGTCTGAGGTTTAGCAGAAAAGCGCTGTTTCTGTTGGCTGGGCAGTGGGATCTCTGGATATTGAAAAAGATTGCCACTGTCCAAAAGATCTCATTCATGGAATTCTACTTTTTAAAGGCTTCCTGGCTCTTCCAGACAATAGGTGTCAGCAATCGGAAGCCAAGAACCCAGAAACTGAGTGAGCTTTGATGGCAGGAACCCCTTTCAGTTCTGCTTTTTTACTATCCATTTTGAAGATTCTTTTTTTTGTTTGTTTGTTTAATCTCTAAAACTGCTAATTAACATAAACAGGCCATGCCAGAAGGGGCAATCCGAGAGCTTTCTGAGGAATTGCCAACGCATATTAATCACTTGTTAATTTACAATTCATATATTCCACTCCTACTGAAAAGTTTTGGAGGGGAGGCAGGGCAAGGAAGAAACTAGCGCCACTGCAAACCTGATACCGAAGTAATAAGCAATTCCGTCCCAATAATGAGGCTGACCCACAGCACCACCAATAAAGTCAAACAAGTAATAAAAGAATGCAATAAAACTGCCTTGAAATTAAAGGGCAGGGTGATTCTGGCACCCTACTGAGGTTCCAAGAACTTCCCAATTCAGCAATTCTCACACACACACACACACACACACACACACACACACACACACACAGAGGCTCACACGCTCACAGTTGCAAGGAAATTTTGTAAGCCCACCGCCTTGCCCCCAACTTCTATTTTCACATGAGAGAGTCAGTTTTGATTTCTATTCCTCTCTGTTGTACTTTTCCTAAAAGCAGTAGCAGACAGATTTCCAAGGAACCATGGCGGGAAAAATTCAAGTGAATCCTGATGGCAGATCATTCCTTGCTTTTTTATCTTCCCTTTTTTCTTCCCCCCTCCCTCCACTTTCTCTTAAGTAATGAGGGGGCTTGAAAGTCTACATGTGGGAGCCTTGAGGTCCTGGCTGAAAGCTGTGGGTAATTTTCCAGCCCCAGGACTTCCTGCATTTTAGAAAAAGTCAATGTTATTTCAAGGGAAAACGAGCTGTTTTGCTTTCCCTCACTAGCCCCCCCATCTCCCCAGCTGAACGTAGTTCTGTTCTTTTCTTTCTTCTGAATTCCAGACAAAAACACCCTTGTACTCCACTCACACAGAAGGGGATGTTTAAATATAGCCCCACACCTGAGCTGCCGATTCTGTTTCTTCCCTTCCAGGGGGAGATTGGCAGCAAATCGTAAAGACGACCAAATTTCTCAGCAAAACAGGAAAGTGAACAGAAGCAAGAAATGTAAACTTTAGCTCAAGTATATTTTAGACCTTAATTGACCATCATTGTGTGAAGAAAATAGTGCTTTCTGGAAATAATTTCACCTTTATCATCTCCCATCTTGTCGATCAAATCATCAAAACTAAGGCCGAAAATACATTTTGTAAAGGGAGAAACAGCCGGAGATTAGCCTTCTGTTAGCCTCTGTGATGAACACATGTGGAATGTTGTGTGGCCAAGCGTTCCGTACGTGAACTTGGAAGATGCGTAAGCGCATGTGAACCCCTCCGTGTTCTGGCCCTGGGGTCCATTTACTTTCAGAGTCCTCTCTCCTGAACTACTCACATATAGGTATTGGAGTTCTGGTATGAGGGACACCACAGCCAAGTTTTTTTTAAGAGGCGCCCCCTCCAGAAAGATCCTATGATTTGTCAGAAATAGCAGCGTGTCCATCTTGTGCCCAAGCGTATCCTCCAGCAGGCTGAGCGGTTCCCTTTCTCTTGCATGTGGATGTCTCCTTTTTTAATAACATGGATATGGATTTATCTGCCTTGATTGAGATATGTACTCATTCGGGAGAAAATTAACTATCTTGACTCTTGTGTTTGACACTGTTAATTTTTCATTGTTTACAGGGACCATATTTATACTGTTGATATGGACGCCTCACACACAGAAGAAATTTATTGTAGCAAAGTAAGTAGTTTTACAACCATCTTTCTATTTCTAGAATAATGAGCTTTAGGATAGTTCTTGAAGGGAATATGTATTTTAAATGCATTGATTGAGATGACATGGCTAATAGCTTGGAACATTTTGTGAAATCCTACTAATTTGAGACTAATACATGGTCAGAAACAGTTGTATACTTCATAGTTTATTCACCAAATATGTGTACATATGTAACTTAGGAGTTTGGGATCATTTCTAAATTCCTTTAATAAAATTCTGCCATGTTTGTCCAGGAAAATATCAGTTTTCCTATGTAAAATTTTGCCCCACAAATGTTTCAATGTTACATTTCCATGTCTTATGGTATTAAGTTTGATTTGACTGTTGTGGCTCAGGAATTTGATCATTATCCATTTCAGACAGACCTAAAATATAACCTAAGCTTCCCCTACAACTCCACATGGAGGTATTTTACTTAATAAAATCTGCCACAGAAGTAGATGACTCCTTCAGCCCATGAATTTACGTGGAGTATAACCTGAATTAAATCTTTGTCCACCTAAAGTGAATGTCCCCTTTATGTTTAAGTAAATGACTTCCATATTTTAAGGAAAAAGCATGCTTTATGAAAACTGATTTATCAACTGAAAGGAAAGGGCCAGGACATGTATTTTATCAAAATGAGTGTAATTTAGCAAGTTGATATGGTTATTTTATGTGAAATTTCCACAGATGCTTGTTCCTCCTTCTTTTCTCCTTCATCTTTATCTCAAAAGAGAAGATCATGCCGTAGTTTAATGAATAAATAAAGGAGTTCAAAATTAAATGAATGGTTCCCATCTCTGATCTTTTGTTGTTATGGTGAATTAATCCTGGAGAAAGGGTGCAGAAAGCTTTCAATAAATATATGCTCAGCCTCCGTCTCCCCAAGGGAACGCTTACTTCTGAAATCAAATGCAACCACCTCTGGACTCTAATTGATTTCTTTCTTGGTCCCTGCAGAAACTGACATGGAAATCCAGACAGGCTGATGTAGACACATGCAGAATGAAGGGAAAACATAAGGTAGGCAATTTTCATTTCTCCTGCAGCTGCCACTTTGGGTTAAGTTTCTGACTGTTACCTCCAGCCGTAGACCATGATGCGGAATGGATCGTGAGAGTCCCTTTTCCCTCAGTAATTGCTTTTTCCATCAACTTATTGAAGGCTTTAATTTGCAGAAATAGTTTGCTCCTAATGTGATGAAATATTACGACAGCTGCCGGGGCTGCATCACAAACTGCTCAGGGGCACCTGGGATTACGGCCACAAGACTGGCTGGCCCGACCCTTCTGGGTGCACTCCCCCCAGCCCCCTGCACAGGCCCAGAGCCCTCAGGGAGGCTGGGCGAGCGCTCAGAAAAAAGCAGTCGCAGACACGTGGAGGGTTGTGCCTCTGGTCCTAGACCCACATAGAAACACACGTCAGCCGGGAGCCTTGCAACATCAAGGGACGCTGGGACATCTGGCGTTAAAATTAATGTAATGGAAGGCTGGCGCTTCCAGGCTCGCCCTCCTTTCGTGGCATAAACACACCGGGTCCTCTCTACGCCGTGTTTCCACTGTTACAAAGCAGTCGTGGTCAGCGTCCTCTCTGGCAGACCATCAGGAGGGGCTTGGGTTTTTAACAGGGGAGCCCCACGGCTGTCTTCATTCTAACCTGACGGTCGGCAGATTGCGGCACACGGGAAAGAATGCGTTTTCTATACTGAGCCAACCGGATACAAACGAGTCTGAATTATTTTTCAGGATGAGTGTCACAACTTCATTAAAGTTCTCCTAAAGAAAAGCGATGATACTTTGTTTGTCTGTGGAACCAATGCCTTCAACCCTTCCTGCAGAAACTATAAGGTAAATGCGGCTTTGTCTGCTGGGACCACACGGGGCCGGAGGTATTTCATAATTTACTGTGACTGGACCTGCAGCGACCTAAGACCGGTAATTCAACCCCATCTGGGTGCCTCTCGCTCCTGGGACCTAACGTGTCGCTCCACGCGAGTGATCCTGAGCAGGCTTCTAAGTTTCCTGTTTGTGCAGGACTGACTGACACACCTCCCAGGCGCCTGCCCAGCAAAGTCCGTTTCTGTAAGACCCTATTCTCTATTGTTCAGAACTGCAGCAGCCTTTCCCATGGATGCCATGTGGGTTTCCCCTCTCTCCCCTTCCCTTCCTCCCACCTGCCCATGTCCTCTCTGCGCACAAAAACACACTTCTGTTGGGAGTGATTCCTATTTTAAAAGGTACCTCAAGAGCACACCATTGGAAACTGTAGACTTTCTTCTAGGTAGGATTTCTAAGAACACAGAAATTTAACTCCACTAAGCACTCCACTTACTTGACTGTGGCCTTACCTACTCTGGCCTTTATGCAAGGGGGGGAAATGAACTCTCCAAGCATTCACACACGCAGTCGGCTCTGAGCAGCTGACGGGGTACTGCCGAAGAAGCAGGAGCCGCCGGCTCAAGACCGGGCAGTGATCTGAGGTCTTGACTCTGCCCCTATTCGCTCTCCTTGCCCCTTCTTTCTGCCTTGGACTTCCTTTCAGCAAACATGTGCGGAGCTGCTCACATGGCCAGGCACGGACTGGGGTTGTAAGGACAAACAGGAGGCCTCCGTCCTTAAGGAAGCCAGACAGGGAGACAAGAACCCCCAATTCCCTGGGGCTGCTTCCCTGACATAATGCAGGGCATTACGGAGGCACACCAGAAAGGTGCTAACCTTAGCCTGAGATCAGGAATCAGAGAGTTTCTCGAAGGAGGTGGAGGACTCTCTTCAAATGCTCCCCCTGCTGTTCTCACACATGGAACATGAGCACCTCCAGCCCAGAAGACAACCTCAAGTTCTGTGAATACAGGGACCACATCTGTGACTGCCCGGAATCTGACCCAAATATCTCCAAACAGGCGCCCTATTAATTCTGGTGGGATAAAGAGTGAACGAGATGCCTAATTTTTGTTTTAAAGAAGTGGAAGTAGCCAAAATAAGGGGGAAGGGCATTCCAGGTGGAGGGAACAGCATGAACAGAGGCCTGAGGAAGAAACGGTCTGCTGGGCTTGAGAAACTTCATCTGGTTTCGAGTGCTGGACTGAAAAGTGACGAGGTGTAACAAGAAAGAGGCTGGAGAGGGAGGTGGCCAGGGGAGGAAGGGAAGAGAAGAGACTCAGAAAACACGTCAGCGACCAAACCCAGCAGGATGTAGGACCTGATGGAAGCCCAGGACAAGGAGAGAGAGGAGTAAGGAGTGACTGCTAGGCTGCCTCTTGGGCGAGTGAATGGAAGGAGCCGCCCCGGGCTCAGGCATGGAACGGAAGCAGGAAGGTGGCCTGGCTCGCTGAGGCCGGTGGCGAGAAGGTGCCCGGGGCTCCGGTGTGAGCGTTGTGCGGGCACCCTGCTCTGTGGATGGCAATGCTGGCCAATGGGACGTGAACAGAGCTAACAAGAAAATGGGTGGGTGAGCCCCGATTTAGGGAGAGACGTGGGGAAAAATACACATTTGGGTTTCACCAGGCATGAAGTGAACCCTGAGGGGCATAAACAATGAGAAATGATTGGGGCGCCTGGGTGGCTCAGTCAGTTGGGCATCCGATTTTGGCTTAGTTTGTGGATTCGAGCCCCACACGGGGCTCTGCCCCGGCAGTGTGGAGCCTGCTTAGAATTCTCTCCCTCTCCCTCTCCCTCTCCCCTGCTTTCACTTTCGGGAAGGAAGGGGAAGGGAGGGAGGAAGAGAAATGACGGACCGATATCAAAACCCGAGGGCTCACTTCCTAGTGTGAACAGACATCAAAGGGAGGGTCTGCCTGACCCTCACAAAAAGCTCCACTTCCCTTCCGTTTGGAAATGGGCAGGAGCAGGCCCAGGATTAGGGCGAGGCGAGGGAGGCACTCCCCTCAGACAGAGACAGTACGGGGATCCCACATCAAGGTTAAGTGACTTTTCTAATACAGTATTTTTCAAAATCTAAATTGATGTGAAACACGCTACCCTAACTAAAATAGCAAACTTTTAAATAATGACAGGATCCATTCGGTCTGTAACAGAGGCAGTCCGTCCAAACTCTCACTCAGGTCAGCGACAGCATGCAGCTGACGTTGTGACTTTAATTCTCCCACTTGATACTCTGTCCCTGCATATCGTTGTTTAGGACTCATTAAGATTAACGCTTTTCACAATTCCCAACCAACTCCCTAGCTGGAAAGCTCTCACGTGACAGATTACAGGCTTCCTCGGCACTGCGAGGCACAGACCTGCACAGACAGGAGGGGCCTGGCTCCTTCTTCCGCACACGCCCATTCCCGGGTGCCTCGCCCGTGGTGACACGTGGCAACACCGCCCACCTCGCACTTGTTCGGGCCGTCTCTGCTGAGGCAGGTGCAGGGGCCCGGGCCTCCCAGGAACCGCACACTCGGGACGCTCTTCCCATGCGTCCCCTCTGCCTGCCTGCCTAGCACCGCGAATGGCAGCGAGCACCCTTGACGTTGGCCAGAGGAGTGTTCTTTTCAGACTCGGGTGCAGCAGGTCTCTGTAGATGATACGAGACATAATGTATCTGGCTGCAGGGACACGCTGTCCCTTAAGCGCTTTTTATGAACAGATCAACACTAAAGGTTCAAAGCAAAAACCAGTCTTCACCCAAACCCCTGCCGCCCGCAAAAGTAAAACCCCAAGTCTCGCAGTGCAGAATCATCAAGTGGATCATACTAGCTTGAAGCAAGAGGGTGACAAATTTTCGGTCTCCACCTCTGTGCCATGCCATTATTCATACAGTTTTTAAGACAGAAGTAAGCCGGGGGTATTAGAAAGATTACAGCCCCCGAAGAAGATGACCTGGGAAGGAATTCTGAAGGCCACCCACTATAACTCTGAAAGTTCACTCCGTACCTTTTGCCCTCCTGTTCTCCAAACCTCTTGAACTTCTGCAAAAGTAATTATCTGTACCCTCTGGTGATTTAATTTCCCAGCGGCTGCTGGTAAGTCTGAGATTTGGAGGCTACCACACGGATTAGTTCTAACTTCATGGAAAGAGGATTTCACCGTGGCATTGTTTTGTCTCTGGACTCTTCCAGACTCACACACCGAAACATTAATACCTCCCTGCTCCTTGCCTTTGACTGGCTATAGCTAAGGCCACTTTTTTTTTTTTTGGAAGTAGGTTCATTTAAAGCCCTAAATCCTCCCTTGTATGCTGTCTCCCCATTGCCAGGATTACAGCGTGCACTGCTTGGGATAAAGGCATTTCCGCTGCATCACTGTGTACTAAGCGTTACCTCTGAGGACGCGCCAGACACACAGACCACAAAGTGTGTCACAGTTCAGCAGGATGCTCTTCTTGGGATAAAATATATTAGGGAACAAAAAAAGACTTTCATAAAAATGTGCTGAGGGGAGAAGAGTACATTTACAGGGTGTCTCGACTAAACAAATGGATGCAGGAGATCTACGGAGAGAGGAGACAGGTGCTGTCGCAAAGCGGTCACAGAAGACCAGCCGTGACAGCCCTGGAACAGCTTCCGGGGGTCCAGGGCAAAGAGCCTAAATGACGGAACTACACGAGCAGCTGGTCAGGAAGCCCCGCCCTCTCCGCCTGGGCGAGACCCCGCGATTTAAGGTGCCCTGATTTAGCCTAAGGGCCTTTCAGCGGGTCCCCCCTCGGCACCACTCCTGTCTTAGATTCTCCCAGTTTCATACCTGCCGTCAAACACTGCAAACTGCCAGATGTAGACAAAATACCCACACACTCTAAAGAGAAGGTTATAGAAGAAGGTTATAAAAACAATGAGGTGGCAGAGATCACTTTCCGGACTCTGTGGTACTGAGACGTGAATGCAGGGGAGAGCCCATGGTGCAGGAAGAAGGGCACGTGCTAGAAGGCAGGAAGCACCCAAGTACTGGTCAGGGTGGGCCACCCTCTGGGGAACCTTAGTGACTGGGCAAGGGAGGCCCATGTCCTGCTCGGATCACGGCCGAGCGCAGGTCAGTGGCAGAGGGTCTGTTCCACTAGGCTGTTCAGAAGGCCAAGCTCCACCGCGCTGCCCGGACCGCTGCCGGAGCTTCGGGTCCCGGAATGCTGTACTGGGCCCTCTGTATCTAGTGGGGTGGAGGGAGGGAAGAAAGCGGACATGGAGGACACCGGAAGGTGTTCTGAGGCAAGACCCAGAGGCGGCACCCAGCCTTCCGCTCACACTCCCTTGGCCAGAGCTCATCATGTGATCACAGCTGACTGCAAGGGGGGTGGGGGATGTGGTTCAGGGGGATGTGGGGGCAGGGGAGGAAGTATCTGGGGAGTGACTGAACAGCGAGCAAGGCTTGGCCGCACTCACAAATGCCTATGAAGCTGGGCAGGTAACCTGCAGGAGTAAGACAGGCAGAGTGGACATGTATCTACGGGTAAAGAGGCCTTCATGCTGGACACCATTTGCTTGTCTGGAAAAAATGGCAGAGTGGCCATTACTTAGCTTGTGGCTGGTTGCTGCCACTTGGGTAAAAAGGTCCTGCACTGACCTTTCCACTTTCTCAAAAGAAAAATAAGAAACCAGGTTCAATCTGCAGTCTCCTTATTTAGATTTTTTTTGGTCTTTATTTAGAGACAGAGACAGAGAGTGAGCAGGGAAGGGGCAGAGAGAGAGAGGGAGACACAGAATCTGAAGCAGGCTCCAGGCTCTGAGCTGTCAGCACAGAGCCCGGTGCGGGGCTCGAACCCACGTTCTGTGAGATCATGACCTGGGCTGAAGTCGGACACTTAATGGACTGAGCCACCCAGGCGCCCCTGCAGTCTCCTTATTTTAAAACAGAGCTCTTGTTTGCTTGCTTATCTTTCTTCTTTCCTTTGATTGCCTTCCTTCCTCCCTCCCTCCCTCCCTTCCATCCTTCTTTCCTGACATACAAACTCACAGCCCAGTCACACCCTCCAGCACAGAGGACCAAGGCCGATGGTGGCACACGGATGGATGTCAAACGGCCGCCCCGCTCCTCACTGAGTTTCCCTTGTGTGACCCCCTCACCTTCTAGGCCTCTCCTTCTGAGCTACGTGACTGGAGGCTGGGACAGGTTTCTGAAGTTGGTGCACAAGGCCACCTAAGCTCTGCCCGCATCGATGTTTTGGCTCCTTTACTGATGCCGTGTTATTCTGGGAGCTAACCAGAGGGGCAATTCCAGTGTCTTCTACTGGGATTTAACCAAAAAGGCAGGACTCCTCATGCAAAACAAAACCAGAGACAGAGATCACTCTCTACAGAGTTCATGACTCAACAGATCATTCAGAGGCAGTGAGGGAGGAAGGGAGGAAGTTTTCCCAGTGACTGCCTTAAACATTCCTTTTCCAAGGAAAAGAGGCCTGTTCTAGGCCATTCCAAAAGGATACTGGAAATCTGTTTACTACAATGGTTAAGAGTCAAGCAAACATGACTGAATCTCAGACTCTTGGTCAAATGCGTTAATCTCTCCAAACCTCAGTTTCCTCATCCGAAACCAACAGACTGACTTATCTCAGCGGGTATTTGAGGATTATCTGCATTTAATGCACATGAATTACTTAGCACATTACATGCTTTATAAATAATAGTTGCCATGACTACTCTTGGTTGTTGTTGTTTCTAATTAAGTCCTATTATTTCATTTAGATGGATACTCTGGAACCTTCCGGGGACGAATTCAGCGGAATGGCCAGATGCCCTTATGATGCCAAACACGCCAACGTTGCACTGTTTGCAGGTAACTCACCTGGTTTCTGCTCATTGCATGAGCTCTCCCGGGCCTGCCGCCACGCATCTGCTCTGGAGGATTCACAGAGCCGCAGTTGTGCCTCGGTTCTCTGGTGAACACTATAATTAAGAACTCCTTCTTCCATTTGAAATTCATACGGAGATTATACTTTTGCTCCGTAAAAGGAGTCTCTGCCACACTTGCCCGTGCTTGCACGCCTTCAGAGAAGGATAGCTTTGCACGGACTGTGCAACACTGGCCAGTAGGACATGTTCAGGCTCAAATAATAAAAGATCCCACCTCAAACCGGCAACGTGGATTGATCACTCAAGGTAGGACTGACGTTGGGGGTGGTATGATTCAACAGCCTGGTGACATCATCCAGGACACAGGGCCTTTTCACCTCTGTGCTCTCAAAATTTCAGTTCTTTCTCTGAGAGAGACAAGCCACCGTCCCAGTCAGCGGGGAGGCTGCCAGCCCCAGTTAGGACCACCTGCACTCCTGTCCACATCCAGAAGGGGAAGGGAAGGGGACGAGGTAAAGCTTCATGAAGACCTGTCTCTAAGCAGTGAGGCCACACGCCCACTAGTCCTCAGCAGACATCTCACATATCACTGACCCGGTTAGGGTACATGCTCACTGGTGATGGCGAGATAACAGGGCAGTGGGTGATGCTGATTAGCTTAGGGTGACACGCACTCCTCATCCTCTCCCGCTGCTTCCTGGGAACGGCAGAGGATACAAAGCAGCAAACATAAGCCATCATTTTGAGATTGGGACTCTCG
This sequence comes from Mungos mungo, assembly GCA_004023785.1. Lineage (NCBI taxonomy): Eukaryota > Metazoa > Chordata > Mammalia > Carnivora > Herpestidae > Mungos > Mungos mungo. Next base: position 217,998 of record PISW01001937.1, read on the forward strand.
TGTATGAGTGTGTGTGTGTGTGTGTTTTAATTAGGAATTTATTGAGGAATTCATTGCCAGCTGTGTGGAGGTGGGTGTAGCCCCGAGAAGTGCTGGTCTAACAGTGATTGTGATAGCATGTAATAAAGCAGTTAGCTATAATTTCCATCACAACAGCTAAAAAGTGGCACCTCCGCACCCTGAGGAACCTTAGGGCATCTGATTATGAAACAAGATTAGCTCCTCGAACCTCGTCCTCAATGTCCTGCATTTGAGGGCCTCAATCTGCAGTCACAGACTGGAGAAACGGCCTGTGCCAGGAAGGAAGGGATCCTGGGTTCGCCCCCGGAAGTGAGGGCATAGCGTTAGCAGGATGTGGCGCAGTACAAAACACAAAGCCCTGTAACCCTGCCAGTCGACGTGGATCGAAGCAAGGCCGGTGCAAAGAGTCCTTGAGTGGATTCTCAAGTGTGTAACTCAGCTGCAGCACTTTTCTGACCCATGAGCCTACGGGCACCATGGAGGATGTGGGCTCCAGTGGGAAATGTGACTGTCAATGGAAGAGAAGGCTTGTAGCCTGAGACAGAAAGGGGACAGGGTCAGAGCATGGGCTAAGGCCACCAACCTTCCAGCAACTCCGCCCCATGGGAGGCTGCTGTGAGAGCCCCTTCTCCTCCCCTACAGCTACACCTGGACAGCTCTTCAGGGGACTGTTTGGAATCCCATGAAAGCTCATCCCTCATTAATACAAGATCCATGTTGCCAACTGAATGGTTGTCATGTTAACACGAGGGGCAGAACAGGGCTCTGTTTTACAAGTAAAAGTCCTGGTGAGACACCCAGTGTTGAATGTAGAACAAAATGCATAGCGGAAGGGGCCTCCCGGGTGGCTCAGTCGGGTGAGCATCCGACTCTTGATTTCAGCTCAGGTCATGATTCCAGGGTCATGGGATCGAGCCCCATACTGGAATCCACACTGGGTGTAGAGTCTGCTTAGGATTCATTTTCTCTCTCCCTCTCTCCCCTCCCCCCCATTTCTCTCCCCCACTCACATGTGCTCTCTCTAAAATTAAAAAAGAGACAGAGAGAGAGAGAGAGAAAGGGCATAATGGAAAGTGGATGGAAGGAAAATACACACACATTGCCCACTGCCACCCACCATATCTGCATGACCTGGGGTCTGACTGTTGAAGAAAAGCTGTGAGTTTTGTAGGTCTGTTTATCAACAGATAGGTTTGCCATCTGTGGTTCAAATCTAACCAGTCAACCTTTATTGACAAATGGCTGTTAATAACACAGATGTCAAGACAGCTCCAAGTTGAACCTGAGTAAATTTCAGTTAATTTTAGATCAAGATCAGACATCAAGACCTCTGCTTTGAGAGATCTGGATAAACTTTTCTTTTTAAAAAAAAAAAAAAAACCATTACACCTAATGGAACTACAGTGGATATAAGCCACTCCGACATAAAACTCAAGATATGTAACCACTAAAAATGAACCAAGGAACTAAGTTCCACTTTTGAATATAATAATCACTGTTTGTTTCACATGCTGCATAGATTTTACTGTTCTAGAAGATCCCACTGATGACTTGTGGGCAGGACATTTATTAATCCAGGAAAAGAGCCCAAAGTGGTAGGGATTAATCTTCAGCTTTCCTCATCCTCTTTCCCCTGAATATAACCTAAAGCACATCCCCCAGAAAGCATGAATTCCCAAAGGCCAGACTGAACGAGGTGTCCCCTCTGGCCCTTCTCTCCTTGCTTTGGCATTCTGAGCGTCAGAATGTTTGCAGCTCGTACTGTGAAATACTGGAGTGTGTATCCCTTATTTCAGCTAGATGGTCAGGGCTCAGTGACTCTCATGACTGAAGTGACTCTTCGTCATGATCTTAGGAGCCATCCAGTCAGTTGTTTTTTGGGTGGGTTTTTGTTTGTTTGGTTGTTTGGGTTTTTTGCTCATGAGCCCCCTTTCTCTGACTCCCCTCACCTGCCCTGGCTAAGGACTCTGTCACTTCTGCACATACTTAAAATTTCTGGTGATACAATCAGCTTCTGCCTTTCCCTCCCATCTAATCCAGTTTGCCATGGTGTGGTGGCAGGAGCAGTGTCCAGGGGCCTTGGCCTTGAGATTTCAGTCAAGGTCCATCTAATCAGGTGAAGCAAACAACATTTTTCATTTACTCTGTTCCCTGAGCTGCTGCTGCTGCTGCTTAGAAATTGCCATGCAATTTAAAAATGAAAAATGTTTCATCTCTCAAGATCCTAATTTAAAATGGTTAGGAATATGGGCCAAGTATTTTCCCAGCGACTCTTGGATGTTCCCCAGTCGTCCTATCTCATTTGCCTGATGTAGGAAAGCAATCTGGGGGACGTCGCTATTACTCCCCCATGCCCGCTGTCATGCCTCTACCCCATTCACCTCTTTTCTTTCTCCTCTAAGATGGAAAACTATACTCAGCCACAGTGACTGACTTCCTTGCCATTGATGCGGTCATTTACCGGAGTCTGGGAGACAGCCCAACCCTACGGACCGTCAAGCATGATTCCAAATGGCTGAAAGGTGAACCAACAATTGAGAGAGAGGGGAGTGGGTGGCGGGGGGAGGGGGGTCATATCTTGAGGGAGATTTAGAATCTGGACAGTCCAAACTGGAGTTTCATGTTGGTAATAGCTGCTGACAGACAGGAAGGTGGAAATGGCATCTTTTGCCCCAACTGGTTTACTTACCTCCCTGTTTTCATTTCATAAGTTTCTGGAGCATTAATACAACTACCAATGTCACTACAAACAAACACACCACATTCATCTTTCCTGCCTCAAGTGCTCATTTCAGAGTCTAACATGAAGAGAAATGAACATTCCATTCACAGAAGGGAACAGGGGATCGGAGGTGGCGGGGAGCTGGGAAAATACTATTCACAACCCTGCATGAGTCAGGGTTCACGAGGAGATGCGCACAAAACATCCTTTCTGTAATAGGTGCATTCCATTGTGGAAAATGAAATTACAGACATATGAAAACTCGTTTATTCTTCATTGTTAATTGCAACCACTTCTGAAAGATGGAATTTTGTCAGCTTGAATGCCTTCTGAAATCACCAGCGCTTGCTGGTGTGGTCATTAGAAATGGTTCGTGTTAACCCAATGTCTAATGGCCCTACGCTTTTAATTAATATCATGTCTTTGGCTGCAGCTGATTGAAGTTCTTTTAACTCTGTGTGACATGTCCCCAATTAAAGTGCCGTTTGCCCACAGAACCGTACTTTGTCCATGCAGTGGATCACGGAGACTACATCTACTTCTTCTTCAGGGAGATAGCAGTGGAGTACAACACCATGGGAAAGGTGAGGAGGGGGGGTGTCTCCCTTTCCTAGTGTCGTTCTGAATGACCTTGATAAAAGAACCGTAAGTCTGATCACAAGGTCATCATTTTGAGAAGACACAGCCAAAGTCTGGTGGAAGAGAAACACTGCTCGGCCTCAGAGCCCTGTAAGCTTTTCCAGAATAGTCCCAGATTGCAGGGAACCTCTTAAATATTTCTACTGAAAATGTAACCGACAGATGTTTGTTTGGTTGATTTCACACTGAGTTTCAAGTATCTTGAGATGTGATTTCCTCCCAGGTATACTGACCGTTTTTTTTTTGTTTTTGTTTTTGTTTTTTTAATTCAGTTGTTCCATAGACACAGAGTAAATATCCAGTATCTTTAAGCAAAATGAGAGCCTTGATCGTCTTTTACTGCAAAAAGCAACAGAACACTTATGGGATGTCCACTTCAGTTAATTTTACCAGAGAGTAGATCAAGGTCACCAAGTTGGAGGGCACAAATCCAGCGCCAGGGTGGCTTGCAGGGTAACAGGAACTCGGAGTATGAGATTCAGGGCCCAGAGGCAGCTGGTGAGGATGGCAGAGACGGTGCATACAAAGTGTGCTTTTGTCTGAGGAAATCAAAAGCTAAGCAGTCTGTATGGAAATGAGTTTATCCGGCTGGGAGCTGATCCCCTGAAGGATTTATGGCTCTGTATTAAATGCCACAGCCTTATCTTTCAAAACATGCCGTTCCAATGAGTCCCTCCCCCTTTTTTTGCTACTACTTTTAGAAACACAGGATTAAATTAAACACCTTGTTGTTGTGTTTCTGTTTTCTAAGAAAGGCAAATTCTACTAAGATCTCGAAATATGAGTGCATTTCATTTTCTCTGTGTATTTTTCCTCTGCAGGTAGTTTTTCCAAGAGTGGCTCAGGTTTGTAAGAATGACATGGGAGGGTCTCAGAGAGTCCTGGAGAAACAGTGGACATCTTTCCTGAAGGCTCGCCTGAACTGCTCAGTCCCCGGAGACTCTCATTTTTATTTTAACATACTCCAGGCGGTCACAGACGTGATTCATATCAATGGCCGTGATGTTGTCCTGGCAACCTTTTCCACACCTTACAACAGGTAACCCTGCCCTGGCTCTGCTGACCTAATCAGCCCTTCCTGGCTTCCCTTCCCTCTAGGGGCTCTCTCCTAATGCACAAGATTCACAACTGATGCAAAAATTGCTGCTTAAGTGCTCTGTTTTCATCAACAAATTAATAGTCAGTTAGAAGCGTTATTAGCTTAGGATTTTAGGGGAAGTAATTTAATAAATTATAACAATATCTTCTATTTATTTGCCTGGTGTACAAACACTTCTTATGTGTTATTTCTAAATCTCTCCAGTAATAATGGAAACGAAGCACTGCTGCCCTCGTTTTATACTTGAGGAAACTAGACTCAATGATATTACCTGTTCCAAGTCAGGAGACCAAAGAGGCAGCCTTAGAACTCAAGAATGTTTCTCCTTCCTCTTCAAGGTCATCTAACATTCTGTTTGACTTTTACTATTTCTATGACTGGATCGGCAACTTTTAAATAAAAACACTGAAAATTTATTTAAATGCTACAGAGTGAAATTTTGGGTTCAGAGAGTCCATCTCACCCCCCACCAAGGGACCCTGGTTATTATCCTGTCAGAGGAACCTGGACCCAAACACCATGGACTCTGGGGGCGCTTGAGTCTGGACTTGGAGGTCATCAAACACTGGACCTAGAAATACTGAGTGTCAGCTCATTCACTCCTATTTTTCTGTTTATTTAAGCTAAGATGCAATTATACTTGTTATTATTATACTTTATTATACTTGTTATTCTGGATTAGACTTTTAAAAACCTGATTAAGAGTCTAGATGACAAGCAAATACATATTGAGGCTGGAGGGCAGCACACAGAAATGCATAAGAACGGGAGAGAGTCTGACACAGAACGTGCCTAACGATGCACTGATGCTCCTCAGTTATATGGAGAGGGAGAGTCAAGAACTCTCCTGAAGATGCATGAAAATATGAATCCATACTGCAGCAATACGTATTCAGTTTAAGTGAGCCTTACAGTCCGCAGCGATTTTAGACTTGAGAAACAGAAAAGATACAAAACCTCAGGCTCTGACTGTTCATACTTTGAAATCCAAGTATCAGGACTGTTAAAAAAAAAAAAAGAAAAAAAAAGAATACTGTCCTGGTACACAGGAATGCAGGGGCTGGTAGAATTTCAGGGCACGTTTCTTGTTTGTCCGGTCGGGGGGGAGGGCTGCTGAGGGTGAACTGTGAAATTAGAATACAGTAGTAGATTCTTATGTGTTACAGAGACTCCATGTAAAGGATTATTCTTTTAAAAGACCCCCAGGAGACACTCAATCAGTCCATGCCTATTTAGCCTCAGAAACCATATTTGTTCAGAAGAATCAGAAGTTGATAAAAATGCACATACCCATTTTCATCTGCAAATTAGAGTTTCAGTGGTTCTGGTTTCTTTTCTTTCCACCCCGTCCTCCACACATGCAAAGCTGGTCGTGAAGACCTCTTCCGAGTCCTCTTTGCCAGGAGGATAAAGCCCAGGTTCCCCAAAAGAGCACACAGGTCCCACCCCACCCCCCACGGCCAAGCCCGACTCCTCCTCCAGCTCCAAGGGCTCACTGCCTGTTCCTGCCCTGTTCCCTGCCAGGCCGGCCAGCCCATCTAATGTATGTCAGCTGAGAGCCTACATTACTTACTGAACGTTTACCTATGTTATTTATTGAGCATTTAATGCTGGAGATTAGGGATTCTGTTAATATATATGCTGAAGGAACCGAAGACGGGAAGAAAGGAATGAAGAAAAGATAAACTGAAGGAGAGGGAGAAAAGGCATGCAGGGAGAAGAAAGGATTTCTTTCACAAGCGACTCTAAACGTGGGCAGGTTACCAAACCCTATGGTATCTTCAGTTACTATGAGGATGAGGTGCCTCATAAAATACTTCAGTATTTATTGTTTGCCATAATATTTATTTTTCTAAGCTTATTTATTCATTTTGAGAGCAAAAGAGGGTACAAGCAAGAGAGGGAAAGAGAGAATCCCAAGCAGGCTCTGCAGTGCAGAGCCCCAGGCAGGGCTCAGTATCATGAAATGCGAGATCAGGACCTGAGCCAAAACCAAGAGCCGGGCGCTTAGCCCACCGAGCCACCCGGGTGCTCCCGTATGTCATAATATTGAAGGTAAATACATGTACTTTTAGGACTGGAGATGTGAAGAGAGTTTTACCAAATTAAGTACATAAGGCTAGGGCTATGAGATTCCAAAACCTATGGGGATCACGCTCTTATCTATTCAGTTCTGTGCACGATGTATACATATTCTACATACTTTAAAATCTATCCTGCCACTTTGTTTTAAATAAGCTTTCTAATCCTCTAATTCTTACTTTATTAGTAATACTTCAGTAATTATGTTATGAAATTAAAGATGGCATAAAACTCTTCTAATCGTCTAAGAAGTGATTTCCAAAACCTTCAACGTTTGTAAAATCAAGACTAAATTGTTCTCTCTGCCCTAGACGATGTTCCCACACTGTCCTTCCCAGGATGCTCCTGCCTGTGCCGGGGCCCACCACCTCAAACCCCAACTAAAACTCCTGGCCAGCTGATGCCTGAAATGTATTTGATCAAAATCAAGGAACAACCATACTTCAAAACAAACATGGGTTCAGGGTGCCTGGGGGTCTGAGTCTGTTACACACCCAACTCCTGGTTTCAGCTGAGACCATGATCTCGTGGTTCATGAGATGGAGCCCCACGTGGGGCTCTGTGCTGACAGTGTGGAGCCTGCTTGGGACTCTCTCTTTCTCTCTCTCTCTCTCTCTCTCTCTCAATATATAAACTTAAACAAAAAAACATGGGTTCAAAGAGTTGTACCCAGATGAATGAATAATTCATGCCTTCTCTTCATTAATAAAAACAAAATTCCAATTCTCTTCAGGAGTAGCAAGGAAGGATGCATTTATAGGTAGAGATTACCGCCATTATTATTATTTAGCACTTAACAGAGCACTTTATTTTACAAAATGTTCATGCTTTAGAGACTTAAATTGTTTAATCTGCAAAAAAAAAAAATAGAAAGCAAAACTTGAAACATGAGTGACTAACATAAAATAAGCTTGTTTTCCCCCCATAAACCTTCTCACTGTCCGTGGCTAGAGAAACCAAATTAAGAGAAGCAATGTGTGGACACTGCACCAATATTAGAGATACAGGATTTTTTCCAAAGATTTTCTCTTTGGGGTAGTGACTTGAAAATTCAGGGAATTCATGAACCTTCTAAACTACCAGTTCTAAACAAACGCAGTTCCCAAGGCAATAAAACATTTAGGGTTCTCTCTCTCTCTCTCTCTCTCTCTCTGAGTTTGTTGCAACTAGTCCTTTCTTTAAGCCCACGGATGCAAATGTGATTCAGAGAAACATCTGTTTTATATACTGGGACCCTTCACATTCACAGTAATCAGGGTGTGAACTTTAAATTCCACTGCCCGGAACAGGGAAGTTGCTTTGTAGTATGTTTCCCAAGCTGCACGCGTCACTGTCGTGAGAGGAACGCTGTGTAAAATGCTCTGTTCCAGCATCCCTGGGTCTGCAGTGTGTGCCTATGACATGCTTGACATCGCCAATGTGTTCACTGGGAGGTTCAAGGAACAGAAGTCTCCAGATTCCACTTGGACACCAGTTCCTGACGAACGAGTGCCCAAACCCAGGTGCGTGTGAATATTCATATGGCTATTCTGAACTGCAAGAAATGGGCATCTTGGTCCCAGACAGCGAGCATTAAGAACGGCACACCAGTGCCTTCCGTGCTGGCCACGGCAATACAACTAACAGAGCCACAGAAAAATCTATGAGGCCACTTGCCTTAATACCCTTAACCAAAGTGGCATTCAAAACAATGACACTATAGTCTTTGGCTTAACCTCTACCTCTGTGGCCTATCCAAGGTAACCTACGACAAGGGGAAGCATCTGGTCCAGCCCCGCTGGTGTACGGCTGAGGAAACGGAGGCTCACGGGGCTAGAACGTGTACTGTACAAGGTCACAGACCTGCGTGGGTTATTTCCCCTGCTCCACCCTTCTTCCCTCCCCTTCTACGGAGACCCATGTCTCTGTACTCTAATAAAATACGGAATATAAATGGCGATCCCTGGACTTTGGGACCCGGCTGGATCACAGCTGAGTCCAGGGCTCCAGGATAATGGCAGGTAGAGACCACTGAATACACTGGGCCATCAGGTTTTCTCTGGTCTCCCAGGTTCTAGTGTGTTTTGGATCCAGACTCAGTACATACCCCTCCACCAAACCATGCCCCAGAATCGCTGTTGTGGGGAACCTGTTGTCCTGAGACCAGACAGAGACCCCTTGATCCTATGTAACCTCCATCAAATCTTCACACCAAGTCAGCGAATCGATTCTCTCCCACCCAGACAGGATGAAACCCTCCCCCAAACCCGTGCCTGCCATCATCACGTGGCACACGCTTCAAACTTCCATTACAGCATTTGGCATCTGAGTTCCCTAAAAATATCCCTGTGCGTCCAGCTTCCTCCACGGAACTGGTGTGCCTCTGCAAAGAAGCCCAGTATCTAAACTTTTTGGTTTCCAAGTCTCTCCTCCAACCTCCAATCTCCAACCACCCCTGCCAGCCCCCGCCCCAGACACATGCCAAGTGGCCCCCTTCATTTCATTGAGCTGACTCAGAACGTGAACCGCTATACCCGGGGAGGAAGCTTTGTGGTTCATCCGTCTTCATCACCTGAATTGTCTGGGGTGTGTATATACTGTTACCCACGGAGAGCAGACCGGGTGCAGAAAGCACACTCTGGAAACCTCAGAGAGATTCTCATAAGTCCCTGCCTGGCAGTGTTCAGCTACTTTCGAGATAAACAGGAAGGGGAGTTAAGCTGGAGGAGCGCCGTTTCAGGGAGCACTTAAATAACATGGTCTCCTCGGTGTGCGGAGAGGGCGGCAGCCAGCCATCACCAGGACACACAAACTTTGATTTTCTACTGGTGGCAATCAGTGTGTTTCTCCCCACTCTTCCACGTGCTTTCTCCTTCCTCTCACCAACGTCAGGATGCTCTCACGGGGCTGGCCTGGTTAGTGCCGCGAAAGAGGGCGCGTGTGAGGCCCAACCACGCCAGTGTTATCGGGGTCCTGTTTACTCTCCCGAACCAGCAGGCAGAGCAGGGCTGCGGACAAGGGCTGTCGTCCGTGCTCCCCTGACCTGCCTTTACTACGCTGTCCCGTGACTCCTGAGACCACAGAATTTCCTGTAGAAATGAACTTCCACTGTCATTGTTCAAATATAAAGAAATGACCTTTCAGGAGACAGTCTTCAGTGTAATTGGCTTTCATACCTGCCCAACCCAAACAGAAAATGAAAACAATAGAAACAGAACCCACCCGTTCTCTGACCCCCAGGTAACAAGAGAGGGCGAGGTGGAGCCTTGCTGGCACACAGTGCGGCCTGCCGGCTTTATGAATGCCTTTGTTTTTGACGTCTGTGGGGAAGTCCGCTGATTCTCTCCTTGCGTGGACCAAACGCCTCCAGAACTCCCAGTAGGCTCTGAGGACAGGTAGAGCAGTCTCCGGCGCAGGTGCAAACCACACGCTTCCTCGCTTGTTCTAAGCTCTGTCACTGTTTATGAGGTTAGTGCTTCTGGGGGGAGGCCAAGCTGCCCCCCGCAGACGCTGGACTGCCCTGGCTGGAGCTTCTCTGTGGAGTGAGGAGGCGGCAGGGAGACAATCCAAGCATATTTTACTTGGTGGCATTCTGCATTGTTCAACTTCCTCTCCTCAGCCAACAGTACATTCTCCCTTGTGCCAGATGCTTAGGGAAGCAGTTCGTTCAAAGAATTTGCCATAAGGCACGAAATAAGCTCCCTCCCTGTTTCTTTTTAGGCCAGGTTGCTGCGCTGGCTCATCGTCCTTAGAAAAATATGCAACCTCCAATGAGTTTCCTGATGATACCCTGAACTTCATCAAAACACACCCACTCATGGATGAGGCTGTGCCTTCAGTCATCAACAGGCCATGGTTCCTGAGGACGATGGTCAGGTGGGTGTCAAACCAATCATGTCCTAACTGGATTCTTCATAAAACCTATCAGTGGATCATGATTTGAAATGCCACAAACATCTTCTGTTATCCTGGGCATTGATTCAGCTGTGAAAGGCTGGCCAGTTGGGTGTCTGCCACAAAACCCCCATAACCACATTCCCAGTGAGAAGAGTTCTGATATTTTCAGGCTAATTGGACACATGCCAGTGATTAGACATAACAAAGATTTCTCCTTTTGGGTCAGTCTATTCTGTGCAAAAGCAGAGAAGCAGTGCAGCAGTGAAGGAGACCCAGTCAATGGCCGTGGATTGCTTGGATTGATTGGATACAGCTGCGGAACTTGCTCCAGACTCCATCCAAGTCGTGCCCCTGGACTGCTAGCCGTCCAACAGGCCAGGGATGAGCGGGACCCTGACACACGTATGGTCGTGTGCAGGATTCATACTGTACCATTTGTAACCTGAAGTGGTGGCCAGAAGAGAGGGGATAATTGACTAGAAATCTGTGGTAGCATTAAATATTCCCTTTTGTATTTATTTAGAGGTTATTTCCCAACGATCCAGCACGATGTCCAAGTGCCCTCCTGCAGCGCAAGTCATCACACAAACGTCATTCAGCCTAACCACCGTTGTTACTCTAAATAGGCTCCACACTCAATGTGGGGCTCACACTCCCGACCCTGAAATCCAGAGTCATGCGCCCAACTGGCTGAGCCAGCCAGGGCTCCCACCACCATTTTTAAACAGTGATTTTATTGAAAGACATTTAAGTATTATAATGGCTCTTGCCCATGAAATGAAAACTGTGGTATATAACTCGCAGGAGGGTTCACGTTTTCTGGTTTCTGCCACAGTGCTTGGCACCAGTCAGTACCTGTGGTGTGGTCCACGGCTGAGAGACACCAGAGAAAGATGCTGTCCTTCACCCTGAGCTCCGAGCGGACCGTGTTAGGCACGCACATCCTCACATTAATGCATGCGGTCATCAGCACCCTGCCTGCCCATACTTTCTCAGCCCCTCCACACATACTTGGAAAGCTTTCCAATCTGACATATCGTTGACACGGCTTTGCGCCTCCGAGGAAAAGTATGGAAAACTGGTAGCCATGCTCTTCTTTTCAATGTTAACTGAAATGTTAAACGAGTTCCATTATTATTTCTTCCCCTCTTCATGGGACACATCAGCCTTTCCCTGGTGCTCATGGAAGAGATCACTGCTGAGTGGTTTCAGATGGTGACGCTGTCTCTTTGTTATGTAACTTGGCCTCCGCAAATACATACCTCCTTCCTCCCCTTGGAGCCACATTAATGCTCCGCATATGGAAATAAAGGACCAGAACAGCTTGAGAACATTATCTGTATGCATACATTTTTCTTGAGGTCATTACTAGAAAGCAGTGTCACACTGTTTGAAGTGGAAAAGGGGACCCTTGAATGACAGACCAGCAAAGAGATAAAAACTCTGATCCTGTCATCTTAGATACCGCCTGACCAAAATTGCAGTGGACACTGCTGCTGGGCCCTATCAGAACCACACTGTGGTTTTCCTGGGATCAGAGAAGGGGATCATCTTGAAGTTCTTGGCCAGGATAGGAAACAGTGGTTTCCTAAATGACAGCCTCTTCCTGGAGGAGATGAGCGTTTACAACCCTGAAAAGTAAGTTGGGCTCTTTCACAGTGATTATTTGTCATTATGATCCTTTTCATTCAGAGAAAACTCTAAGGAGAGGAGACTTCAGTTGTGTGCATTTTTGGGGAGGCTTTTTAGTATTGTTTGTAAAAGAAAAAAAAGGCATTATTTCTCTCCTTGCCAATAAATGTGTTTATATAGAGACATGCACAGGGCCAGGGAGGGGGACACCTTTGAGGATCTGTTTTACCTTCGGTGAGATAAACTTAAGGCATCACCTTGTGGGCCAGAGGCAGGGTGGCCAGAGAAGAGAACTGACCCGAGAGGCTGTTAACGACATGACCCTGCCTTACAAAACCAGGTGCAGCTACGACGGGGTGGAGGACAAGAGGATCATGGGCATGCAGCTGGACCGGGCCAGCAGCTCTCTGTACGTTGCATTCTCCACCTGCGTGATAAGGCTTCCCCTGGGCCGCTGCGAACGACACGGGAAGTGTAAAAAGTACGTATTTTGCCTCGCGGACCATGAGACAAGCCCACGGTGCTTAGAGGGGAGTGCAGAGTAGCTCACGGTCATCTTTCTCCTGCAGAACCTGTATCGCCTCCAGAGACCCATACTGTGGGTGGGTAAAGGAAGGAGGTTCCTGTGCCCATCTGTCACCCAGCAGCAGGTAAGGAACCGGAGGTGTGGAAGAGCGTAAAGGGGCCCCCGGCCGCCATGCGTTCTAGATGTACCATTAACTGTGCTCTCGCACGCCGCTGCCATTCAGCCTTCTGTGCACAGACCTCATCAGTGGGACCGCCGGCCAGTCCTCCTTCCGCTTCCCATTTCATGGAACACCCCACCATCACACGTGGCAGATTTCCAACTGATTAATCACCCATCCTGAGACTGATTAAAAACACAGAGAAAAGAAACACTGCAGGCTTCTAAGTATCCCCTGGAGAGCGGGACAAGAAGGTGCATGCCTTGATCACTGCAGTGTAAGAACAGCGGAGAAAAGGAGCAATAGGGTACCAGTTAGACTAGGGCTGCGGCTCGCCCAGCCACGACAACACCGGCTCCTCTAATTGACCATGCCGGGCCGAGAAGAGCTCTCGGAGCATTTGTTAAGCGACGCATTTGTACTGCAAGTATGGTGTATGCATCCAATAAGCCATTCTCCTGCACTGAAGAACAGTTGACCCTATTACTCGTTAAGGAGTCAATCAATTCTTGGCAGTTCTCCAACAGATCAGCTAGATCGGGCCAGTCTATCTTGCCTGTGATTTGGGTGCTTAAAACTGATACCCTGGCTTTAAGTGCTTAGATGGCATTAGTTAAAAGGTTTCTTTTCATTATTTTAGCGGATGCGAAATCCACTGCCCGTCTTTGACAAGTTATGGCAACTAGAGGAAGGGGCCACATGGCAGGACAGTTCTGTCTTAGCTATTCCGTCAAGGTCTCCAGGTCTTTGTGGCACCGTGGGCCTCTGCTCCCATCTCCGAACAGCTGGACAGACAGGAGGGCACACCTGATGACCACCACATGCAAAATTTGAGGGACAGTATTCCCACAAGCAGATAACTGTGAAGTGTGGCCTGGAAATCTGACTAATGCAAAGGGTTGACTATGTACCACTAGATTAGCTCCAAAATTATTTCTCTAAGGATCTATATAAATATATTTCATTGCTTAAAACATGGTAGAACTCTCCTTAAAGAGTGGCCTTCAGGGATAATGAATGCTGGCTTTCACTACCAATGAAAATCTTTATCCTTTGAATGTGAATTTGATTTTTAACATAGAAAAAAACATTGGAAAACAAACATGGTGAATTATTAGATCAAGGTTAACTTTCAAGATAGTTTTCCTATATGGTCCATAAAATAAACTCTAAAGACAGCTGCAAAACAGAGTTTCAATAACGCTGTGAGAAGTGGTACAGATTTTTCCCCCAAAAGGACACTTCTCCCCTGGACGATTCCAGTATGATTTTAAAAATCAAAATATATGTATTAAGATAAGTCTTGTCATATAGCTCATACAGCCCAATGGTGACCAAGTGGACGTGAAAGGAAAGTGAAGATGAGGGTAATACCCCAGAGTCACAGGGCCACAGAGTCTCAGGTGGTCTCAGCAAAATGCAGCGCCATGTCCCATCCCCTCAAGGGAGCTCCATACCCACTAGCCATTTGTTCCTTTGAACACTTTCTTATACAGGTGATTTTTGGGCAAGAAAATAAAGGTCTAGGAGGGCAGTGCTGGAATCGCAGAAAAAGTAGAGAGGAAAGGACTTTTTCTTTTTTCTCTATTTATAGACTTCTATATCACTTATAAAGAGTTATGTTGACATTTAAATTTTTCAAACATTTAAGAAATGCTCAATCTGTAAAAGAAGGATATAAATAATCCGCAAACTAATTAACTCCCTGAATAATATCGGAATTAACTGCTTAAGCCGTGGAGAGCCACAGAAGACTCATTCCTGTAAACTTGGGAGGCACATTTTCAAGCTGTTATCTACTTCTGGTTTTTGCACCTGCCACTCAAGTTACCAAACTGTGTTGGTTTCTGTAGTGAAACTTCAGACACGTTCTGGAGTAACGACTCACGAACTGAATTTCTTTCTTTCTTTCCCCACCTCTTTTTTAAAGACTGACTTTTGAACAGGACATCGAACGTGGCAATACAGATGGCCTGGGAGACTGTCACAGTAAGTAAACTTTTTATCCATGCTCTTCTGTGTGCAAAGACCCTTTTACCGGATGGCCCAGAAATGTCGCCCCGCATGCAGAGAGTGCGGCTGCAACTGAAACAGGCATGGGTAACAGAAACCACCCTCTGAATATCAAATCAAGGAGCAGTGTTGTCGAGGCTGTTGCTGTAAGTGCTGCTACCTATTCCACTGTTACAAGGCTGCGGAACAAATTCGCTCCAGAGGGTAGTAATCATAGCAGAGCAGTACGTTAGATCAACAATTCCATTAAAAAACTAGTTTTAAAAACTGTGCTTTTACCCCATAATTTTTAGCCAAATAATAAAAAGACTGATTGCTATACTCTCACTTTTTAATTGAATGGGAGTGTTTTGAATGTATCGACTAATAAAAGTAATTATTTTTCTAATTAGATTTATGTCTGTTACCATTCGCAGTAGAGAAAATTTTCAGAAAGAACGCACTCAAGTACAGGGTGACTCAAAATAATCTTTTTTAACGGAATTCACGTTTTATGCTTGCCTCAGAGTTCATTTCCAAAGTTATTAAATGGTAACACTTTAGTTGGAACTTTCAGTCGTATAAAAGGTCCTGGTTAATCGTCTGCCCAGTTGTCCTATGATCTGATTAATATGGATATTCTCCTGAAAATGGTTATTCATGCTAATTTAGAGAAGATCGCCATTCTCTTGGAAAATATTTAGTTTGAAGTATTTTAAATATTCTGTATGATGAATTCCAAAAAGCCTGCCTTCAAAATGGCACCCAAAAAAATAGCTCCTAAGGGAGTGAACTGGGACTACTCTGATAGGTGACTCTATAGTGAAAATCAGAGAGAAACGCTAATCTTTGAGCCAAGAGTACTGAAATTTCTGACTGTGAGGTACCATTCAACTTTCTACCTTATCCTGTTTTGGAGATCAAATATAATCAGATAAAGAGGGCTACGGGCAGCCTCATCTCCAAATTTTTTGTATTTATTTTGTTTGCAAATACTCTATACTGGCAAAAGCTTCTTCCTATGTCTTCAAACACAAAACTTATGAGTTCAAAAATCAACATGGGACACAGTGGTGTCACCAAAACACCTGTGTTTCTCGTGTGCAGTGAGACAGGTGGAGGTTTGATCAGTGGGTCTTAATCATGTTGGTGTCTTATAGCTCCGTTTTCAGGGAAACAAGTTGTGGTTTGTGCATGTGTCTATGTGAGCAAACTTAAATTAGCTGACTTCAGTGACTAATGTGCTTCATATTTTTAGGATCTGGTGGTATGGGCATCTGTAGAAAATAGGGGTGTCAACTGGGACTGAATAACTAAACACATGAAAAATCTGAAAAAGGTCATTACTGTCTCCATCACGTGTCCACCACGGCAGTAGCGCTCACACCACAGGTGTTTTCGGGCCACGGAGCCTATGGAAGCCTCTGTATCTCATACGGGAGAGACCCTCACGCCCCAAGCCAGGGGTTTACTCTTCAATCTCGGTGGTCAAGCCTCCGCGATTTCATGTTTCCTAACCTTGAACTCTACCCATGGTGTGACATTTAGGGTGCCGGCTTACGGCAGGAGGTACACCTGACCTTCTGCCGCCTTTTCTAGTGGCTTGTCTGCTCTCTGTGTTCCTGCTGGAGCATGACCTACTTCTATGAGACCTATCCATTCGCTCAGAGCATGCCGAGAGTTCACATAATTGGTGCCCAGTGACTCTTGAACAGGATTTTCAGGGGAAATGAGGAAATCACGAAGAGTCGGTGTCAGAGGCTGGGTAGCAAGCAAGCTAAATGAACCCGTGATCTGACCCAAACACACAGTGCACACACGTGTGTGCGTTGCCCATACGTGTGTGTGAGTGTTTTCATTCTTGTTTTTAATTTCCCAATGAAAACCTATGCTGCGTTCGGAACACTGTGATAACGGACAGTTCTCACAGCACGGTCGAGAGGATGAAATAAGAGAGAATGTGAAGAAAACAGTGTTTTGCAAGCACGGTGCAGAGGTCATTTATTTTGCCCACATACACACCCCTCTGTACAAAGTAAGGCACACAGAATGTCAGGTCCCAGTGCTTCTATTAACTCTTGCTTTTTCTTTAAGTCTTGGCAACAAAGGCAGTGACTTTGAGGAAACGCGCTCAGGAAAGAGATAGGAGGGTATGAAATCGGACCCAGTATAAAGTGTCTTGTGTTACAAGCAAAAATGAAAAAGTACTTACTTAGTACTGAGGATCATATGTTAGCATGATTCTGTATTAACTTATTCCTACTTACGATGTAAGTCACACAAAGCAGAGTGTTAAACATTAAGTAACCTTCCCCTCCCTTTTGTCTTCCAGATTCCTTCGTGGCCCTGAATGGTAAGGAAGATATTACTCATAATTTAATATCGATGGAAATCTATGTGAGGAAATCCTGTTTCACTAATCCTCTTGAGTGTTTTCAAACCTTCAGTTTCTTTTTTAATTAATTTTTTTATCCTCATTATTTTTTTATAGACATTTCAACTCCTCTTCCAGATCATGAAATGTCTTACAACACAGTATATGGTCAGTTTATGGATTTCTTTGTTAATTTTAAGCCACTCATCCTGTGGTAGTTTATAGTTTTCATCCCTAAACATCACGGACCAGATTCTTTGTCACTTCAGGGCCCCAATTCACTAAAATTATTTATTAATTTCACGATGCTTCAAAAATCACTCTATGAGAGACAACTAACATATGAAACTGGTTCCTACATTTTTAATTCACATAACATGAAATTTGCCAACCTTCAGGAATTTGGTAAACCTATCTAATGAGTTCTTAAGGGAGCAGCAATTGCTTTTAGACACAAGTTTACCCAAGCTGAGACCACTGCTTGTACCTAACAGGCTACAGCTCTTGCCTGCTCATACCAGTCCCTAAAATGCTGACTTTCGGGGCAGTACCCTCTACAGGGGAAAAAAAATCTAGACAGAATACAAACACCAGTCCCTACTAGGCAAACCTTTCCAGTATCACATGGAAATTAGCCATTGAAATTTAAGTTCACAAAGAGTATGACTATTTAGACATATTTTCAGTGAGAATTCTTCAGAATGTATACGAGGAGGAGTGGTGTGAGGGAAATGATGTGCAAACAGGATTCCTCTCATTGTTTCTGCTCTGAAATACACAGACATTGTACTAAACAAAGCCATGAAGTCCATAAACAAACTATTCTGAGTCCTTCAGAAGAACTGAAATGTAGCTGAGGTGCACCACTGCCATTTCTCAGAGTTCCCCCAAATGTTTACAAGGATAAACCATTCATGTGTTTTTTAAACATTTATTTATTTTAAGAGAAAGAGAGGGAGTGTGAGTGGAGGTGAGACCGAGAGGGAGAATCCCCAGCAGGCTCTGTTCTGTCAGCACAGATCCCTACATGGGACTCGATCTCACAAACCGTGGGATCATGACCTGAGCCGAAATCAAAAGTGGGAGGCCTAACCCACTGAGCCACCCAGGTGCCCCCATGTGCCTTTTAAATATAATATGAAAACCACATGTGATGGGAGATTTAAGCTTTGCATTCTAATGGGGACTAAGAGTTGCACAGATGCGCATTTTATAGCTTCTGTGTTAAAAATACGTAATTTTAACAGTTCTAGGATGGTCTTTGTAGAGGTAAGTAATAAAGGAAGGGGAAAAAAGGAAAGAAAAGAGAGTAAGGCAGGTTTAGGATTCGAAGAAATAGTTCAAGATGGCTACCAACGTGTTTAATAGCGCTATGTCAACTCCTCCCCCCTGGGTCTAATCGGCATAAGTAAAAAGCCTCTTGGAAAGTACTAAGGGCTGTGCAGTCCTAAATGAGCTGTGCAGGTTTGGAAAACAATGCCTGGTTTCTCGTGCCCGTCCTCCTGGTGGAGGGGGGCATGTGGAGCCCTCGAGTCCACAGAATTACCCACCTTGAACGCTCTCTCGTCTGTGACTCACACCAGAATACTGCACACAGCAACGAAGAAAAATTCCTCAGGAGGCTGATGTCATCCAGCTTAGCTCGCCGTCGGAAAGAGAACCACTTAGCATCTAATCTCCCTCAATATTATACTCCGTGGTCATTTCCTATAATTGAATAATCTTTATCCAATATTGAGAAATTCAGGTCTTAAGTCTAATTGAGCCAGCAACCTCCCTAGCATTCATCAGTTGGACTAAGACCAATTTTAACTCCCAGGTAATTTCTCATACAGAAAGAATAATTAAACCATGCGATGCTTTTGATGAACAAAAATCACTCTCCAATATATGGATCTCTCCTATCTCCCTTACAAAGGGAAAGAAACTTATTAATTCCTCCATAGTAACATTTTAAGGGATAATGCCTGTTCGCCCTCAGCTCTTGGTCAGTGGCTTCTGTGATGAAACTAAGGAAGAGTTGGACTTTTCCTTTCAACTAATGATTCTGTCCGTTTTAGGCTAATTCTGTCCAGTTATGGTTAGATGATTGACTACCAAAATGAGAACTCATCCAGACAGTACTTACAAAAACCCAGAGACTTTCTTCTCAAAAACGTTTGCCAGAAATGCTTATTTTGCAGTTAGAAAAACTAGAATAGATTTAATTAATTCACTCAGCAAATACGTGTTGAGTGCCTACTATGGTGTCAGGCATTACTAGACTGTAGGCACTGTATTTCTACCATCAAAGGAAGGACCAAATTGCTATTTTTGCCTGCCTGGATATAGATTAGGAAGCCAACCACAAAGTCCAAAGTGCACCCAGTGCTTCAAGCTGTGTCCTCTGCATGTCCCCACAGAATGTTCAGGGACTGAGCGCAGGCTCTAAAGAGAGACGCAAAACTCAAACTGCCTAACTCGGAAAAAGGAATCATTACAATAAACCACACAAGCTCTCTGCTTGGCAAAAGTTCTGTGCAACACCAGTTACATATGCAAGAACCCCTTTTTTAGTGAATTGGACCCTGACTGTTTTCCTTCTCTCTCCCTTTCTTGTATTGATTTAATGTCTCTTGTTTTGTGTCTAATTGGCTACGATCATTGTTCATAGGTTATAGTGGTTTGAAGAGCCTCTAACCTCTGGAATCACAAAGACTTGTAGATATAGAGAAACAATATGATGCACATTAAAGTTAACTTCTAAAATCTATTTCTTTATGTATCATAAGAATAATAAATCAGGGGCACTTGGATGGCTCAGTCAGTAAAGCATGCAACTCTTGATCCTCAGGGTCGTGAGTTCGAGCCCAACATTGGGTGGAGAGATTATTTAAAGAAAGAATACATCATAAGCTCCACTGTTTAAAATGTGATCTTTAATAATTGATTGACAGGACAAAATAATAGGTTCAAAATCCACTGACCTGTAATACCGTATCTACAAATGATTGCCTTTTTTGTAGGATGATTTTGGTTACAGAGCCTCTTAGTGAATGAATGCACAAAAATTATACAGCCTGTGGAATCAGATTTTAAGAAGGAATATAAGGAATGTCTTTTTAGTATCTTTACGTTTAGGGAAGGAGCAATACACTTCTTTGATTTCAAACGAAGGACTGCTCTTTAATGGTGCTTTTACAAGGCGGTTCTAAAATTTTTGAGAATTTCTTTGACTGTGATTCACCAGTGACACATGTTGCCTGCCCTCACACTTAAGTTCAAAAAAATACAAACCGCATGCTGCTCAATTTTTTAAATTTTGAGTACATCGGATGCATGGTTTCTCTAGATTTACATACAGAAAATGGGGATGTGGTGGGTATTAGACTAACACTTCAGCAATAGGAAGGAGCTGATTTCTCACATTTGTGTAAAGCGTTTTCCTACCTAACTACCATCTGGTCCACATTAATTTCCTCTCATAGCCATAGCTTTCCATTACCAGTGAGTTTTCCATCTATCTGCAGCATATGGTCCAGGAAATCTTTCGACAGAGAATGTGTCCCTTAGGCATATATTTCCCCTAGATTACCGTATTAAGAAATGTTCTCCCTAAACCATACTTAGGGCATTACCATAAAATTGCCCCTTGAACACAGTTAAATTGAAAGTGCTCAAAATGCATATCAATTCAGGTAAAAGAAATTCTTGCTACTTGGAGGAAAGGGTTGTTCGCCTCCACCCCACCCCAGCCTTTCTAACTCCCTACAAAGCAAGGTCTAATTGCTTGCTTATGCTGGGTGCTGAGTTCTCTCTTAGGCTGGCCATATATTTTGTTAAAGCAGTGTAGAATTCAAGAGTAGAAAACAAAGGTTACATTTTAGACCTCAGTATAAACAAAAAGAAATTTAAAAAAATTCTGTATTTTCAAGTCAAGTTTAATTTCCCTACCTCTGTTTTCTTATTAGTATTAAGATGCAAAACCCAGAAATGTAAAAAAGAAAAGAAAAAAAAGAAAAGAAAAGAAAAAAGTCTAGATGCAGGCATTTTTTAGTTTTAAGTGAACATGTTCTTAACAGTTGGATATAAACCAGACTTTGTGCAAAAAAGCTGATGTCTGAAGCTGTGCGGAAGCCAAACAAATTCTACAGAGAAAGGGGGTTCGCAAATGTTACTCAGGTTCTGTGGTAGCATTTAAGAGTGGTGCTTCCAGAGAAATCATCGTAGCTCAGGTGAGCCACCTGGCTTCCCCGCTTGGCCCCTGCCATCTTCTGTACAAAATGTTACCTGTCACGTGCACTATTAAAGTCTTCTGGGAATCCAACTTCTAACGCGAACTGTGAAACCGAAGAGTGCGGTGTATTGCTCATTCTAGTCCTCCTTCCTGGTCCCCAGTATTTTTTTAACACACACGTGGTGACTGCAGCCCAAGGCTGGCGCCACTTGTGAATCCGCCCTACCTTCTATCAGGGGCACTGATTACAAATTCACAGTAGTTGCCCTGATATCTTTTTTAAACCTTGTTCAAGAGGCTACGATAGGTAACACAGTTTCTGCGCCTCTACTCGGAAGTCACAGAGAGGTAGGGTTTTCTTTCTCTGAGAGAGGACAGGCAGCGGGGCTTCTTTAGGGCATCGTGACGGCTTCTATCAGAGCACCTGGTGCCACCTGTATGTAGCCGTGCGGCCTGATGGGAGGAAAGCACAGGAATGTGTTCACAGGAAACATCCAGAGTGTCTGCCCTAAGCCCCAAACTTGCCATTCTTCTTCCCTCGCTATCCCGTGGGAGGCTACTCTGGACCCCCAAAGCTCTCCCGTTCTAATCTGAATCGTGTCAGTCAGAGGTGGAGTCAGAGCTGGATACCAGACACACCGTGTCAGAAAGGCTCAGGACAGCGGTGCTGTTTGTAACACTACCATACGCCTGCCCTGCCAGTCACAAATGGACCCCCCAGGGCAGGGGGTCTCCTGCTGAACCCCCACCCCTCCAGCCTGTTCTTTCTTGGGCTGTCTCCTTTCAGTCTCCCGGCCAGCACCCAGGGAATGCGGGGCTCTCCGGCGAGGCTCTCCCTAACTGTATTTGTGATGAAAACAGGGCACTCCAGCTCCCTCTTGCCCAGCACCACCACGTCGGATGCGGCGGCTCAGGAGGGGTATGAGTCTAGGGCGGGAAAGCTGGACTGGAAGGACCTGCTGCACTCACCCGACAGCACAGACCCTTTGGGGGCGGTGTCTTCCCGTAATCACCAAGACCAGAAGGGTAAGGCCTTGGAAATGCCTCTTCCTCTGGGGGGAGGCGGGGGGGAAAGCGAGGCGGACTGTGTGACTGCTTCCAGCTGACCCACTGCAGCCTCTCAGGAACCTCCAGCACACGGAGCTCCAGAGCTTTCTCAAAAAAGACCTCTCTGCGCTAGGCTGGATCCTAACCATGCCCCCATTGAGGAGAAACCACACAAAACAAATAACACACCCTTCCGAGCCTGCTCCAGGGGGTCCGGCTTGGCCCACCGCGGCTCCCTCCCCGCTCCTCTGAGCTCGGCCCAGTGCTGCGTCCTCTTCTCCCGCTCCCCAACGGGCCAGAACGCGGGGCCAGCCCCGGCCTGTGCGCAGAACGAAGTAAAGGCCCGTTTAATGAGTGAATGGAGAAATAGCAGGACAGAGCCTTTTCTGGCTGGTGGCATCTCGCTCGCATGTGGTGCTGAATTTGAATAGAGCCGTGGTCCTGCGAGGTACTGTAATCGCCCTTTGAGGACAACAGCTAAGACAAAAATATGTTATTTAATCAAGCAGAATTGCTATGCATTTAAAACGGAAAGGAAGCTGCACTCCATGAAAGGGATTCCGCTGTGAACTGTCCTAAATTCTCTCCCGCTTTCTTTGCTCAACTAGAGACAGGAAATGTCCTCTTCTTTTCTCGCCAGTGGCTGCTTCTGGTAACACATCCTACTTTAGCTGCAGCTGCAAACCAAAGAGGCCTTTACTTGTCCAAGAAACAGTCTTGTAAATCAGAGACTGAAAAGCCCAGTTATGTTGCGAGCTGTTTCCCCTCATTCAGAATTGTTCGCTTCTATATGTTTTCAAGGGTTTCATCCGAGCAGGGGTTTGAGTCTCGAGGGCAGACCAGCCACGGCGACCCTTTGGAAGACCGTCTGTCACGTCCTCCCTCGGGGTTTTCTCTATACGTATTTCCATCTTGACTCTTAGAGGAGGTTTTCCGGGCAGCCTCCGTGCTCAATTTCCACCCTCTTTTTTGCGACTCACGTGGTGAGAGTGCCCTACACTCTCCTGCTCTCCGAGTCAAAACGGGAAGACTAAAGCCCTTCCAGCTTGTTCTCGAGGACGTCACCTTAACAGTTTGATTGCTCTCTGTAACTCTTCATATGCCCTGCCCCAAATCTTAAAAAGAGCAGCTTTTGTCTCAGCGGCCTCTTGAAGTTGGAGGCATCCCTGCCCTTAACCAATCCCGAGAAAGCGCCAGCTCCTCAGCGGTGGCGCGGAACTGGCACAGTGGGCCACAGGCCCTCGCACGTGCCGTTATTTGTTATGTGTGGCTCCGGACCGCAGATGTGGGAGGCTTGGCCGAGCGCTCAAGCAGAGATGGCTCTGCAAAATCGCTTCACGGTTGCCCACTGCCGACTTTCTGAAAAGCCAAACGGCCTTCCCAGTGAAGCATTAAATATGTCAACCAAAATCTAGCTGTGGGTTACAATCATTTCCTCTTCACTTCACTGAGACAGGTAGCACGAATCTTCTCTGATCGCTAACTCCCCCAAGGGATGGAGGTTATCAAGGAGTCCAATTAACACTTTGACAGATCATTTTTAAATTGGGCATTGTTCGTTCTCCTGGGTCTTATTATGAATATTGACAAAGCTGGAAGCAGTCTACAAATTGTCAGACAATGGTGGCAGAGGTGACTGCATGGGTGTTTAACATGATCACTGTTCTTGTGCTATGAACTCCTTGCCTTGCCCTGTCAAATTCGAGTTTGGTTTTTGACAATTGATTATGTATTTGATGGGGCAATGACAATGGGTTGTTATGCAGAAAAAAAAAATTTTTTTTAATGTAGCTTAATGTTCCTTTTACCATGATTTTTATGATTTTAATTTCCATTTTGCTCTGAATTGTTTTTCTGTTTTAATGTTCATGATTTATTTCAAACTTCTGTTCTGTTTTGCCAAGCACTGTGTGGTTGGACTTGGTGATGGCGTTACTCAGTTGGAAAAGTCTCATTTCTTTTCTGACTCATTATGATGTCCCTTAACTTGCCCAATCTGTGATCTCCTTGCTTCTTCTCATTCCCTGATGTGGGTGCCTTAATGATGTCACATCCATGTGTGGGGCATCTCCTGGGATGCGAGGGTCTCGTGGGCTTTGCAAGGGCCTCTAGCGGGTGCTCTTTTCACTGGGACGATTGTCTCATAGGAATGTGACATTTGTGTGCCCCAGCTTTAGGAGCTAAATATACTCTGGAATTGTTTCTAAAATATCACACATTTCCCTGCGAAGCAGAAAATGTGTCCCACTCACCAGCTAGCTGAGGAGGAGTCAGGTGCCCCGTGCCTTTTCTGTTGTGGCTGCAGAATAAAGGCCAGTGAGCAAAGGAGCCCACGGCTCTGTTCTGACCACCACTGGGCCGGACCCGCTCTTTGCCCCGCCTCATCCTCCAAACAGTCCTGCATTTCCAGAGTATGTTTGCTTGCGTTTTCTTTCTTTTTCTTGCTGTGTCTTTCGTCCTGATTTAATCCTGTGCGTCCCTCACATTCTGTCCAAGCACCAATCCTCACCTTGCAATCTAACCCCCTTCTGCTACCATTGTTCTCAGCCTCCCCCTTTCAAAATAATAGACCCAAGCCCTCTGCCCTTCCGTGGAATGTTCCAAGGCTCTTTCCTTCTGCACTGTGAGTAGCGTTCTGAGGCTGTATATACACATACAGTCACACTAACAAAGCGTGAGAAGAGGCCTGTGAGGCTCAGAGCAGCATTATCACAGAAAATGAAGTAATTTTCTCTCTCAGTAACTGGCCTTGCCCTTCATTACCCTGCTGGCCTTGTCTAATGTCTCTTGTCCTTGCTGCTTTCCTTTAAAATTGCCTGATATCTTTCAGCCCTAGATTCATTAGTAAAAACGCAGCCAACTGCTCTGTTTCATCTCTGGGTCCCTGGATGTCTGGAGCCACTAGAGCCGGCCCTTTAATCACCAAGTTGATAAATTAGATGCAGCACTGGCTACTTCTTTTTCGGTTTTGCCACATTTAAAAATATATATTATTTATTCATCCTATAACCATTGAGGTGGTAATGAGGAGTTACAAAGGGGCTCTAATTACACATGAATAAGAGAGAAAATCCACCTTATTTTTAGATCTGGCTTGTCTCCCCGCCCCCCCCAATCTCTCTTCCCACAGCAAAAGAAATAAGGGCTTTCTGTTTTAGGTTAAGCAATTCTGAAAATTAATAGCCACTCTTGTGCCTCTTGTTTCTGACCAACAGTTATAATCCTATAAAACCTGATTTCCAAGAAGACTGCAAGATATGTGAGGGAATTAGCCATGTACCGATCTGCCAAGAGAGCTGTGTAGCATCAATATAAAATGTAAATGCTGACGGCTGCCGTTAGGTCCCAAGAATAAATCAGAACAGAAGGAAATCCCCTACTTCAGACTTGACAGAGTTCTTGTGAGCTGTCAGAAAACAGATAAAACGATCAATATATACAAGGATGTTCCCATTTGAGTGGAAATGCCAGCACTGTCGTATGCTTATATATTTTGGGAAATCTTTAAAGTGAGATGTCACCAATTACATTTTGTCAAGAGGATATACTCGCTGCAGACAAGAAAGAGGTAGAAATAGAATGTAAGTTAGAGACCACATGAATAATTTAAACTAACACATACACTAAATGTTGAGTAAGTTTTAATCAATGTACAAGCTAATTTTTACCTGGGGAAATAATATTGCAGTAAGATACATAAAGTATGATGATGAGTATACTGCCCATCCTTCCTAACAATCCTGAATAGAATTTTCTAAATCATAGTTTATCAACAATTCCTCCAACACAGGGATGCCTACAGCGGTAGGGCCTCCCAGGTAGGACACGCAGCACCTTACAAGAGACGATTTAGGAGGCTCTGGTGAGCCTGGCATTCAAGAATACTGAATTCTGTGGGAGAAGGTCACATCACACACACCCTTTTCATTTCACTTTCAGTCTTCTCGGTGAGGTTGAGGAAGAAATCTCAGTTTGGGGCTTTATTATTAACAACTCCCTTAACTTGCTCCTATCCCAAATTTGACAAGAAAAAATCAGGCTTTAGGCTGGGGGCTTTGCCAGGCAGCTGTCGCTAGCTAGAATTAATACTGTTTTGCTTTTAATTGCTTTTTTATGGTACCTCCTATCTATGACAATGATGCACTTTTTTTCTCCATTTGTGATAATGATATCAAGTTTCTACCTGAAATATAGTTTAAAGGTAATTTAAATAAAATACTAAGTAAATACAAATGCAGGAAGTGTAGGGACACAAAAATACTACGTAAATAGTATGGTCAGTAAGGCTCGCTGGTGTCACTAAAATTGTGGTACTGTAGCTGAATGACTAAAGTCTGGGTAACTCTGCCCCCGAGCAATTATAGGAGTCCAGTGAGAATTAAGCTCGCTTCTGCCTTTGGAAGGACAAGATTTAGAATCACCAGGCTTGTGTCTGGGCTGGGCTCTGAGCGCTGCAATGATACGACCCAGTGCCCTTCCAACCCCAGAGCTCTGCGAGCGGGGATGAGAAGTGTGGTCAAGTAGTTGTTTGGAGCAAAGTGGATCTGGACTAACAGGAAATCATTCCTTCGAGCCTTGTTAAGGGGATGAGTTTTCTGGAGACCAGCAGTAAGCGTCCGAGTGACACCTGCGGCAAGTTACTCCCCAGGCTGCGGCCTAGGGAGAGCCTCCCTTTGGCACGTCTGCTGCCTGTCTCCTTTGCCCAGTAGGAGTGGACTCGCGATTCAGTATGTTCCCCTGACCTGGCGATAACCTGCACTTGACCCTTTCTTCCCTGTGCTCTCCTTCAAACCCTACCAGTTCTGACTCTCAAACCCTCAGAGCCAGGCCTCCCTCATTAATAAGTTGAGAAACCCAGTTTTTGGTGAGTCTTGTAGATACCAGGGCCTGGCCCTGCGCGCCCTTGCATTTTAACAATCCCAAGCGCTTCAAACCAAATGGACTGGGCATTTTAAAGTCTCCTAGTTCTCTCGATGAAGAAAGTTATTTCTTGGCTACTGTCAAGTCTCATGCAGCTGATCTCACATGCGGAGAAAAGTAATACTGATGACAGTAGTAAAGCAAGAAAAACAAGCTTCTCTTCTCTTCCTGACTCCTCAACCTGGGCCAGATTTTCTCGGCCATTTCCTCAGTACCATTACCATAACAAAAATGTTTTCTGAGGGGTCTCAAGCAAAATTTATTACTGGCTCCACAGCGCAGGGCTGGACGCCAGTAAGAAGTGAGAGGCTACACGAGAGATAGACACAGTTCCCATCCAAGAACTAGCAGACTGCCAGACGGACCAGCGTGCACACACGCACGCACACACACACACCCCAAAGTGCACCCAGAAAGCCTTCCCGACCACCCCCCCCATGTGAACAAGGCAGAAGTGTGCGTGGCAGGCTCTAGAAGAAGGTATCAGACAACTGAAGACAGCCTGGCTGATGTCAAGGTCACAGCTCTTGGGAAAGGTTTCTCAGCCCCTTCCCTTTAGCCCTTGCCTTCAACCTGCCTCTTGACGGGGGTGGAGGTGAGGCAGGGGGGCTGAGGTATGTATGGTGCAGGATTCATAGGCTAAGGTTTTGTGGAAATGCTGCCAAACTCAGGCTTTATTTTGAACAGCCTGAGCTTTATTTCAAAAAGACACCGTGGTGATTTGCATGCCTTTTATTAGTAAAACCGATAGTACCAGGGCCATTTTTAAATGTGAATGTAGGGCAGTCTCCAAGAATCCAAAGAAAAGGGATCCCGCTGATGGGGAAGACTACCAGCAGGCAGGGGCCAGAGGGTCCAGCTCCCACCTCACACTCAGCAGGGTCTGGCCCCCACCCCGCACTCCACGACTGACTGCACCAGGTAGGAATGGGCATGCTCAGAACCCAGGAACAGGACACAGACGGGTCACTGCCCGCTGTTGTTCCAACAATCGTTCTGAATTCAAGTTCGCTTATTTCTAAGTGTTACAAGAAAGTGTAGCCTTCAAAGATCATAAGAAGTGTCTAAGTTTCTATTGCTAATGAAAAAAGATACAATTCTTCAAATTTAGTCCATTCACATTTTAATTTGTAAATGGCGCTATACCCACCCCATAAAGGTTTAGTATCATTATTATTACTCTCTGTTAAACTATTTTAATCTCCAAAGTGGAGATGGGTCTAAAGAATGTTTGTGGGACATTATTTAGAGGTAGCTGAGTAGGGTTTCTAGGTAAAATACAGAATTCCTAGTTAAGTTTGAGATACGCCATGAATAATTTTTACTGTGATTACGTCCCATGGATTGCATGAGGCATTCTTATACTAACACATTATTGTTTAGCTGAAGCTAAGAGTTAACCAGGGTTCTGTATACTACCTGGCAATCCTATTCAGAGACTGCTGATAATATACTGAGTATATATCCAACCTCTAGATTACATCTGCCCTCCAACTCTTAGAAAACCTAGAATAACCTAAGACAAATTAAAAATTTCCTTTTGTAAAAGACATTATCATTATATTTAATTTTAGATAATTAGCACCAGAAGTTACACATGTGTTTGAAATGTGATAGAGTAATTTAAAAGATTATCACTGGAAAACAGGGTTTCAAATGCCACTTTTAAGTGAGAAAGGCTCAGAAATCAAACTGCTCCTAAACTGGGGCATAGTTAAAACTATTGATTAGTTTTGTTTTATTTATATTCTTTTCTGTATTTAAATTTTTTTAAATGTTTATTTATTTTTGAGAGACAGAGCGTAACTGGGCGAAGGGCAGAGAAAGACGGGGGAGACAGAATCTGAAGCAGGCCCCAGGCTCTGACATATCAGCCCCATGCAGGTCTCAAACTCATGAACTATGAGATCATGACCTGAGCCAAAGTCGGATGCTTACCAGACTGAGCCATCCAGGTGCCCCAAAACTACTGATTCTAATTCTACTGAACCTCAGGTTTTTATCAACTGTTATGTTAACCCTATGTATTTTTTTTAATTATATGGCTGCCTTTTTCCCATTTCCATGGCTTTAAAGGAAATTAACCAGAACACTAAGAAACATGTTAAATAATGGTGACAAAGCGCCAGTCTCACCCAACGACCTGAATTTCTTTCTTCATGTGTTCAACCAACATTCAGCTAACAGGTGCTATCTGTAAACTGAGTGTTACGGTGGATACTGATCTGAATTCAGCCTATGTCCTCAACTCAAGGAGATGCTAGTTTTGCAGGGGGTACACGCAGGTGACCTCCTGGCTAGCCAATGGGGCAAGAGTGAAGTCTGAGAGTAAGAGAAGGAAAGGAAAGGGGGCCAGCAGAGCTCTGAGAGTGGATGAAGGGAGACATAACTCAGATCCAAGTTGGGGACTAGGTAAAGGCCTTACGAAGTATTAAAGGATAAAAGGGAGAAGAAGGATATTTCAAGCTACGTAAGTGACATGACCAGGACATGAAGGTAGGCAAGTAAAGAGTGAATGTGCTGGGACCAGTGTGAGTCCAGAATGGGAGCTGAGACTGAAATGGTGGTCTGGAGCCTTAAAAGCCATACTAAGGGGTTTGGGCTCTAGTTACAGGCAATGTTGGGGGAGGAAGGTAGATGGGTGGGAAAGAGGGAAGAAAGGAGGGCGGGAGGGAGGGAAAGACAGATCCCGAGGATGACAGACAAAGAATACATAGATCGCTCAATAACATTAGGTTATTAGTTACATATACACAGTCCATTTGGGAACTGGAATTTTGCATTCGTTTTGGATCTGTCTAGTTCTACACATCACTTGCATTTCCCTGGTAGATGTTCCTTGCAAAGCAAAGAGCTCTACCCTACATAAAACCCCAAGCAAGGTTGAACTCCAAATCTGGGCTTCTCTGTCTCTTTCACTAAAAAACGCTGGGGTGCATGACAGAGTTTTCATGCAGATCAGACTTTGAAACTGGGGAGAGACTGAAAAAGAAATGATAATATAATTCAGGACCCACGATTTAATTTCACTATATTAATACTCCTACCAGAAAAGGAGTCAATTTATAGTCTCTGGCTCGCCTGTGACTGAGGAAAACAGTATAGTAAAGCGGGTCGGGAGCTGGGATTTCGGATAGATGATGTGGAAGTGTCCATGCAGTGTGTGCTGGGGAGGAGGGCAAGGACTGAGAGGCCGTGTGGAAGGATGTTAATTGTTCTTTCAGCAGTGCGGGCAGGGATGTAGATTTGATCTAATTAATTTTGTATCCTCCTGACAACTTGCTGAATTTATCTAAGGTCTTGATGAGATTATTGTGGAAAGGGTAGAAGTAAAAAAAAAAAAAAAAGCTAAATGTCAGCCATGTAGTAAACTGTTTCATCTCCCGGCCTGCCTGAATCTGCACACCAATATTTAAATTTTCCTTTTCTAGAGATACCAACCAAAACTTTTTTTTTAACCTAACATCCATTTTCTCAAAAAATGAAGGGCTTAAATTATGATTCTGGAGACTTGAATTTTTTCCTTCTAAAATCAGCAACTTAAACCTTAGGGCATTTAAAAGATCAATTCATGTTCTAGAGGTGCTTCTTATCTTTAATCTATAGCCACTTTTCAAGCCACATCACCCTAGACATGAATTCATTTTACCCCCGCCCTTTTCCCTCAGTCTTTTTCCATTCTCTATCTGTTGCACAAAAAACACACACAATGACAAAGTTTTCTGACAGCTTAATGGAACTTTCAAGGACTACAGGGACTAGGTTAGGCCTGATCTTATTAAACGGAACACCTGGAGTCGTTAAAAATTTGCTCTTTAACTGGTTAAATGGCACAGTGTTCATCTAACATTTGTTTTGTCCTAACAATAAAATGGTAAAGAGTCCATCTGTATATTGGATCATGTGTAGTAATGGAAACATAATATTAGCTTTATCTCAAAACTTTCTGATAGCCTCATGTCCTGGAGTTTAAAAGCAAACAGACAAAAAAGTAAAACAAAATAAGATAAAACTTGTTCCAGGTTTCACTCCACAAACCTCACTGCTCCGTAGACAGGGTAGTCCAGTAGGGGCAAGAGCGTGGAAGCAGGGAAAGTTCCTGAAGACAGCTTCTCTTTTCTCGACACTGTGCACGAGAAAGGCCTTGAAAGCTACAAGCATTGCTCAGAATACATAATCCAGGTCCTCACCACAAAGAGAAAGAGGCCGGAAAAGCCGTATTTGCACACAGGTCCCAGGGAGACAGGCGGGGCGAGTGAATGGACCCGCACAGGCTGCACCGCCCCGTAAAGCTCCCAGCACCTGCCGTGACAGAAAGCCTCAGAAAGACGCGGTCAAGTAGCTGCCCAGTAGACGGGCTCTTAATCGGGTCAGAAAGCTAATTACAGGCAGCGTGAAGGTTTGTCATCTTTAACTAATATTTCTTAAGCTCCTGTAAGCCTACAGCTTGGGAACCATCTTTGTGAAAAGATTCATTTTTAATGGGATAAAAGGAATTTCCCACTCTGCTTATTTTTTAAATTTCATAATTTTTAAAAGGATGCGTTCTTTTTAAATATGTTTCTGCAACTGTATGTCTTCAATGAAGGCAGAGGCAGTCATGAACTATATGGCAATAATGGAAGTCACCGCTGACAAGGCTTTATTAGGAGGGAAAATAGTGTCACGAAATTTATAGGGCGGCAATCTGCATTACGCCTAACCTTTTGGACATATTAAAGCTTGTCGTTTCCAGTCCTGCAGGCTCTTGTTATTCGTAAATAATAGATAACACTGGACACGATCATCTGACATTTGTTAAGGCAGTAAATATACCCTAAGTGCTGATGGCTCTTACACTGCATGATTTAAAAATACACAGCAGGAATTTAATGTAACTTAAAATGTCTTACATAATTCTATGGATCTCCAGATTCAGTTCAACTCAGCAGATCTGTAAGCACTAAGCTCTACGGAGTCCACTGTCGTGCCAGGCATTTTTAGTATTATAAAGCATGGCCTTGATTTGGGGAGTGAGCTCCAGTCCTTCCTTCAATCCAGAAATGTAAGAGAATCTTCCTGAGCTTCTTTTCCCGCCCGATCATGCAGAAGTAGGAGGAAATATGCACTGAACCGCCACTAATGTTGCTTGTGGCTGTGCATTATTTGAGTGGAGTCGATTTCGAGGTGACATGACGTAAGATGCAGACCTCTAATGCAGGTTGCTCTGTTCGTAGTGAGCCCCCCAGAGAATCTGCCCCTTCTGGCCCTGGGACCCGGTTCTGACTGGGCTGACCCAATCTAGGACATACCTGGGCTCTGTGTAGCAACCACTACCTGATGGCCCCTGTGACAGAGATGGTAGCCTCAGAAACCCCCTCTGTGTCTTCATGCTGGGGCAGATAGAGAGGGACCATAGGCGTTTTTCCAACAGCTCTTGGCTCCAACAAATTGGGCTGGTTCTCTCACAGCACTGCCACTGTGCTTTCGGCCACATGTCAAGCTTCTGTCAGGTACCAAGGGAAAGTGTGAGGGATTTGTTTGTCTTTCCAATAAAATCACATCAACTTGGTGTTCTTTGTCAGAATACAGTGACCGCAGTAAAGAACGGTCCTCCCTGACACCCACGAAAGCTTCATACTTTGACCACGGAAGACTGCACTTATTTATTTTAGAAATCATTTTGGAAGTCTGGCTATACATTGCCTCAGTGGTAGAGGAGGCCGGCCTTCAAACATTCGTTTTCTAGCATATGATTCGTGTCATGTAGGGCAGTGTTGCTCAAATTTTGCTGAAAATAAGAATCATCTGGAGGCCTTGTTAAAACACAAATTCCCGAGCCCCAACTCCAGAGATTCTGATTCAGAAAGCCTGGGTAGGACCCAGGGATTTGTCTGGTTAACAAGTTCCAGGTGAGGCTAGTATCGAGCAGCACTGATTTGGGACACTTTCCAAGCTGCGATGGGCTATCTTAAGGGCATTCTCTCATATTTTGTTTTATTTTTAAATGCTGACTTTTCTACTCTTGGCTGACACAAACCCTACCAAAGTGTCACATTAAAACAGTCCATCTTGGACCCCGTACAAGGCAGGTAACTTGTCCGAGACGCCAGAAACACTTCCATTACATTACACTGGGCGTTAACAAACGTCCTGCACAATGCCAAGTGCTTTCATTGTGCTCATTCAGTCCTTCCAACAACACTCATCTCCTAGCCAACACTACGAATGCTCAGAGAGACTGAGTGACCTGCCCAAGATCACAAAGCTAGTTCGTTATAAAGCCAAGACTTAAGCCTGGGTCTTTACGACCTCCAAGTTCATGTTCTTGACCAGTAACACCCAGCCTCATTTATAATCCAGATCCCAAGAATGGTATCTCCAGCAGGTTAAAGTTAGCAGCTTTAGTATTCAAACAGACCTGTTTCCTCCTATTTGTGTTATCTTTCCTTTGTAGAGAAAAAAAAAATCAAAGCACTGAAAATAACCCAAAGAATCACCGAATTTTAGTGGGAGTTTTGGGAGATCCACTTCCCTGTTTTGTGGTATTGATGCCTTGTGAGACAGCAGAGGAAGATGGGACTAGGAAGTCTGGTTTCAGAAACTCCTTAGACATTGGGTTTCCCGTTTAATTAGAAAGACAAGGATCAAAAAGAAGAAAAACAGACCATGCAAATTCTGCTAAAACTTTGCCCATCTGAAATGATCATTACCTTTACAAAGACAGTGACAGTTCCAACACGTGAAATCACAGATCCACGTGTCAGCATATAGCTTTTAAAAGTTATTACATCATGATTCCCAATCTAGACTTCAATCCATGCTACGGATGTAGCATTCCCATTGGTGGTGCCATATCTAAAACGGTTACAGCAGAGAAGGATCAGAGGCCTGAGGATTCCCACTGGCACAAGGAAAATTAAGCTGTTTCTCCTTTAAAAAATGTGAAACAGAACAAACTTCCTATGATGGCATCCCAACAATTTAAAAACGCATAATTTCAAAGGTGACAAAACTGGAAGTGGATTTATCCACCGACAACCACAATAAGCACCATTTCAATACGGGAGTTTTAAAACAGCTTCTAAACTGAGGGTACTCGACAGCCAGGAAGCTGCCTCTACTGTGGCATGGTCAGTCATTAATCTGATTCATCTTGAAGATCATGGCTCCTCTTCGGCATGCCAGAGGAGGAAAAAATGAAAATAAGAGGCAAAGGGAAGTTTGAGTTACAAACTGAGCCATTTCCAAGGCTGCTGGCATTTCAGTTTATTCTTAAGCCATCTGGTTCGCGTTATGCCCCAAGACAAGAAGAAGGCTCCTTCCTGCCGAGATAACCAGAGTTCCCACCGCACTTTCAGTATGGTCACCTCCACCGGGCGGGGCACGGCTTTGAGGATCAACCGTCTCCAGTGAGGGGTTTCCCCCGATTTGTTTTCTTCTCTCCTGAACAGGGATTACGGCCTGTTCTCTGTGGTGAGCAACCATGATGCTGGCCCGTGATTAGTTTGTTCATTCATAGTACCTCGAAGGACTGAGTGTCTGGCATTCTGTTGCAATAAGATTTTCAAACAAGAAAATTGGGTTGTTAGATTCCATTCACCCAAGTCGTTATGAGGATTTCAAGGAAATTGCAGGCTTGTCTTACTAGAAAGGAAAATCAGGAGTTTATTTTTAGGGGATCCAACTCTGGGGCTTTTCTTGGTGTTTTGCCATCTTTGTTAGCTCGCAGACCCGACACGAAACCCGCTCCAGCGCGGCGGTGAAGGAAGTGTCCGCTCTCCTGCTTGCCTTTGCTTATGTCTCTCAAGGACACAGAGAGGCTTTGTTGTCTTTGTGGTCATCGGGTCTGCTTTACACAGATGCCTATTAATCACTTCACTATGGAGACAGACACATCCATCATATCACAGCAGCTCCGAAACAGGCAGTCCAGCGAACAGGGGTGAGAGGGGAAAGTGCGCACTTAACCATTTCAAGGGCCCAGCTGCCGGGGGTTCCTACGCTTAGCAAGGTAACTGGTGGGCATGGGTAGGGCTCCTCCCTGGTATTTAGTTTACCACGTGCAGTTGATTTTATGTATTTTTGTTTGTGTATCTTGTTTCATGTTTTGATAGGACAGACACCTCCCTATAGGAAGCGGGGGATAAGTATAGTGGAGAAAAGGTTTTAATTTTAAAAAGTTACAGTAAATTTAGGGGGACTTAGCCGTACTTCTGATGCAAAGCTACTGACTCCGAAGCAAATACTTTTTCCAATAATGGATCCAACATGGAGCAGAGCAAGCTGAAAATCAGCTTTGTCAGGCAAGATCCTTAAAACTGCAGGTAAAATAACCAAGACTCCCCTTCCAAAATGGGCTTGTCTACCATGTATCTTTCTCAGTCATTCAAGGCTTTTCACAGCCTGCTTCTAAATGGTGACTAGCTCTTGCTCTTTTTTTTCCTTTACAAGTACGCATGCATTTATTCACTATTTAATAGGTACGTACTGAGCACCTTTATGCCTGGGAATTTAGGGGAAAATCTCCCTCCTGGAACAATCTAGGTGAGGAACAAACACACAGTAACATAAAAATGATTTGAGGATAGAGAAGTGCAGGTCCCCGGGGCACTTAGGGAAGAGCTAACCCGGGTGGAGGAAGTTGGAGAAGGCCTCCTCGTTTAAACCAAGGCCTAAAGGAGAGCAGCAGAGGAATGGAGGAGAGCAGGGATACCCCAGGCAGAGGGAAAGCCCAGACGCAAGGGAGAGTATGGCCAAGTGGCTGGCGCCTAGAGCACGAGCGACTACACGGGAGTTGGCTTTCACTCGGTGCACTGGCTCTTCCTGTTCTCCGCTTCTGCTGCCTTCCCACACATCCTGAAGGCTTGGCTCAAACGCCCCCTCCTAGGCCGAAGCAGAAGCAGTGTAGCTCATGCTGCTTCCACACTTTGGATGTAGTTCACGGGTGAGCACCTGCCTTCTCCCCAAGGGGACCTCAGGGTTTGTGCCTCCTTCACCTTTGTCTCCCCAACACCTGGCACAGGGCTTTGGTCTGTGCTTAGGAAATGTCTGCTGAAGGCACCCACAAAGTTGCTTGGAGCAGACACCCTGTCACATGACAGTGAGGGTAAAGGTATCAAGAACATCACAGTCCAAGAGAGCATCTCTTCTGAGGTATGCTGTCCCAGAGCCTGGCGCTGGGCTTCCAGTACAGGCTAGGCAATTGTAGAGAACCCAAGAGAAGGGCGACCAGAAACCTCATAATATATAATAACCTGATGTTTGAAATTTCAAAATGCCTTCACGTGGTCATCATGGGAAAAGTCAGAAGTGTGTAGGACTTCCTCTAGGTTTGTAACTGTTCTTATTTTAATTACATTTTGCAGGGCCTGGAGGGTGGGGTTGTTCATACTCTTTTCATTGCTTCAGCCTCTAAAGCTTAAAATTGTCCCTCTGAGACCTCCCTCTAGCAACCCTCCAACATCTAAAAACTCTCTCACCTCAGGGGGAAAAAAAAAAGTGAAGATTCTATTCTTTCTCAGTTCTGCCAATTTAAGGCATGATTTCAGAGAAATCTCTAAGCCATTGTGTGCCTTGCTTCCTGCAATAGGAAGGTGGAAAGAATAACCATTTAGCACCTCATGACTGGTGAGAAATAGCTGGTGGTTAATGAATCCATGCTAAGGCTGTTTGATACTGTTTTCATTATATGCCCTGTTTTCAATTGGTGAAAGCAAAAAACTCAGAGGTTGAGAGAGGAAGGCATTCCAATGCCCCAGAATGGAGAAGCCAACTCTTCCTGGTCCTAGGGGGAGGGGGAGGAGGGCGTGACATACCTGGAGAGGGAGAATGCCCGTTATAAAGGACCCGCCACTTCCCCAGGGCTTCCATCAGAAGCAATGATGTTCAACCGCTCCCTCTGTGAAGCTGTATTTGTTTCGAATTATTCAATTATTTAATTCCACTGGAGCACCCAGTTGTTACAAATAACCCATTTACCCTCATCACCTGTTTTAGAATTATCCCAGAATGAATTTTTGATTTTTAAAATAGTTCATTATTTTTTGAACATGTACGGAGCACCTTTATAAATTTGTCTAACGGATGTTAGTATTACTATATTCTGTTCTATGGATGCAGATCTAATTTGGTTCTGTGACTTCAGAAGGTTATGGTCAGTCCAAAAACGACCCACCAAGTTTAGAGGCCCATTTACAAATGTCTCTACAATGTACTGCAAACCCACGTACTCAATAATCATTCAAGTGCCCACCGAAGAGCCCTGGTGATGGTAAGGGCTATAAATGCATATAAATACAGTCCCTTCCCTCCAGGAGCTTACTGCAGGATTGTTGGTCCACCAGGAGTCTGCAATCACTGTGTTCTACTCAACATTTCCGGCTTTTGTGGTTTTACTTACTTCACAATGCAGGACCTACAGGCAGGCCTCAAACAGAGCTGTGTGTTCCCTTCTGCTGCCTCACAAGTCATCCCTCTGGCAGCATTTGGACGGCACAGGGTGTGGAGCTGGGAAGGACAGGTGCGCCCCCCTCCCCAGGGAGACCCAGAGTCAATGGAATCAAACAGAGCCGTCGCGACTATTGCTCTTAAGCCCTCAGTGAGCTACTAACCCACCACTTCTCTCTTGTGGCTTCTGTTGACCTTCAGATCTGTCCAAGAAACTACAGCATTTAAGTTCTTTCTTATTCGTTACTTCATTTGATTCTTGCAAAAACCCCCTAAGGCTTTAAGTGTGTGAACACCACATTGCAAATGAAAAAAACTGAGGCCCAGAGATGGTAAGTCACCTGCCAGAAGGTCACACAACAGTAAGCGGGAGCTTAGGACCCCAGGCCTTTGGAGACCCTAGTGCTGACTGTGGCCCCACCCCCTGGCAAATCTAGTGGGTTCAGTCCTTCACAGGGACCAAAGTCACAAAGCTGATGTAATCATTTCCATGAATGCCCCTTTGCCTTTTCATGCTATAAGCAGAGAGCCTTAAGTTTAGAAGGCATTTTCCAAGAATAACTTATAACTTATCTTCTTGACTGCGCTTTCAACTTAATCTCTGATCTATTTCTAACTCTGGACACGGGATTTCTGAATTTA
Organism: Mungos mungo; assembly: GCA_004023785.1. Classification (NCBI taxonomy): domain Eukaryota; kingdom Metazoa; phylum Chordata; class Mammalia; order Carnivora; family Herpestidae; genus Mungos; species Mungos mungo. Next base: position 256,374 of record PISW01001937.1, read on the forward strand.
CACAAGCAGATGAGGGAAGCCACCTGCTTCAGGGTAGTTATCTCAAAACTGAAGGGATGCAGGCTTTTAAAAGCACTATTTACATAACACAATGAGGGGGGGGCTGTCTGAGACACCATTTTTCTTAAAGGTCAGACCCTACTTTATTTGTTAACAACCAAAAACCTTAACTCAAATGTCATCCCCTAAAAACGTTTTTTCCCAGTGAAAGAGCAAGTGATTTTTGTGAGATTAAGATAGTTAAGGACCCTCAGGCCTCAACGAGGAATATTTGGGAACTAGAAGTAAAGCAACCGTAGATAAACTTGAAACTTATGCATTTTTCCCAATTAAATAATGAATAAAATACACAGGACCACTTTAGCCTTATTCTTCTTTCCCTGTTCCTCTTGAGCTGAGAAGCAATTTAAACTGTAAAATACCAAAGTCAACTGTAGCTAACTACCTATTGTAAGCATGCACTCGGCATTTACAGCGCACCAGGCATTTCTGAGCCAGGCCTGCTTACTCCCGCATCAGCAGCTGAGGACGGGCCCGGAGAGGTGCAGTGACATGCCCAGGGTCACAGACAGCGTGCAGATGCAATGGTAATAAATGCTAGACTGTAAGCTCCAGGAGGGCAGGGACCTTTATTGCATTCTCTGATGTGTCTGGAACAATACCTAGCAGATAACAGGCACTCAATAAATATTTGCTAAATTAAAAAAAAAAAAAATCCCCTTAGGTCTTTATATGCTAGTTCAGGCCCCAAAATGCACAAGCTTTCCACGTTAGTTAACAACTGTGGAGCCAATCTTCCTTCACCCCTGGCCTCACCAACAGAACTATTAGTTACTAGAACAACCCATTCACAGAGATGCGTCCTTCAGAGAATAGCTTTTGCAAGGCAGAAACGTAGGCCTGCGTTAACTACCATGGGAGTTTAAGGCTTTTTCTCCATTGAGAGAAATAAGCCTACAAAGAGGTTTTCAAACTTAAGGAAGGGATCCATGAAACACCTACTGCTAAAAAAAAATTTACCTGGTACCCCACTCCCACCCCCACCAGTGAGGTCTACCCCGTAGTTAAAATCCACTGAGACCGCCAAGTCAATGAGGGAAATCAAACCCATTTTATTCACAGGTGTACATTTTTGTGCCATTGTATGTGGGTGGTTAAAAACGATGTTCAATAGAACCCCCAAACAATCAAACCTGAAAGAAAATCAGTTGCTATTTCAGCATTACAACAAGGAAATGCAAATTTAAGGAAGAAATTTTCATTAGCACAGCTCCTTGGTGACTAGGTATTAAAACAGATCTGAATGCAAGGCGCCTCACCGTTTGGGGAGCTCCAGCATATCAGAAGTGGGAGTTACAGCTGAATCCCCTGCTGGTTTGTTTTTTGTTTTCTGTGGGGTTTTTTCATTAATTTTTTCTTCTCAATTTCTACTCCTAAAAAGTTCATGACGATAAATCTGGAGATACGCGAGAAGGGTCACATTGGGAATTATTCCGAGTCCTGCCATCTTACAGACTCCTTCCCTGGGGTGCAGCGCGGGCCCTGACCTTCATTACCAAGGGCATTTGTTTAATCACAGAATCTTGGTTTCTCAAGCGATATCTACTGCTTCTATTTATTCCCCCTGAAGTCACAATCCTTTGTCACAGGACAATCATTTCCACAGCAACCAACTGTGATGTCACAATTGAGGGGAGGGGGAATGCTGAGAAAGAAAAGAGAACATTCTCTTCCACAGGCAAAGGTTTCTGAGTTTTAAAACCACTGTGTCACTTATCAAAATATTTTAGTAGAGAGGTCCCATGACAAAGCTGCCTTTCTTCACGGGGCTCAGATGGGATGGATACAAAGTATTTCAGAAGTTGAAGGGCTGCATGCTGTGGGTTTAGGAAGGGGTAAGAGTTTCATTTCGCTTCATTCTAATTCTGTGCCAGCTGATATCTGCCAGTAAAATACATTAAACATGTTCCAGAAAGAGTTGATTTAGTAGATGAAAAATGTTTCTCTTGAGACCAGAGAAGGTACATTTTCTGTCTTACTATCATTTCCATAATGGGAACACTGTTTATATTTCCTCAGCCCATGCAGGGCCTCTAATGTATTCATGTTCTTCCACTCTCCAGAGGCAGGAATTGAGGTATCTGAGATTTTTGTTTTTTAGCTACCGCATCAAGCACTTAAGATCTGACAACTGTGATGTGTATTCTCACTTGGTATTAAAAAGTAAAGCTTCAGTGTTTCCATTTGATTAGAGTCTCTCAGCTTGGTGGCTGATGAAGCAGGAAGAGGGAAAGCAACTTTCTTGAGAATACGGCATCTCGGTTAATGTCGTGTAAGATTATTGACGGCTATAGTCATATAATTTTTATTAAATTGAAAAGATTAGCTCTGCTGAAGAATCTCACCGTGACACCAAACTCTAGCCGTAATAATGAGACCTGACACTTCTCAAGCCCACTACAGGGCTCCAAATGGTCTTTTTTTTTTCTTCCCTAAATATTCTTTCAGTTCAAGGGAAGGAAGAGCTTCAAATATTCAGCCTATTTACCTGAAATTAAGTGCACATGGGTTTTTTTGTGTTTCGGTGTTTTTGGTTGTTTTTCTTTTGAGAAGGATGATACAAAATCAGCATAAACGCTTGTAATGTGAGCTTTAACTATTTTCTTTCACTGTAAATGACACACGCAGTCTCTCCTCCACTTGCCTGAAATGCAAACACAGCTTTTCTCCAGAGGCCATGGTGCCCACAAAGAAGTCATGAGAAAAGACCCCGGAAGCCTGGAGTGTGGTGACACTTGTTCATTTAACAGGCATAAAATTGTTGCCTCTTCCTCCCCCCAGACTCAAAATGTCTCCATTATCCCAATTTCATGAGGGTAAGATGGAGGACAGAAGAAGGGGGAAAGGAGGGATAAACTGTCCTATTCCAGGACTGAACCCAAGTTAGAGAAAATACTTGAGAGAGAGGGAAAAGCACTTTTTCGGAACACAGAGAAGCCAACAAAGGAAGTCTATTTACATCCTTCACTGGGGCGGGGTTGGGCAGGGTTAATTAGTAAACGTTTGGCAAGCTGCGCCCCCAGGCAAGTTACGGAGAGGTGCTATTGTCCCTTATTACTGTTATTAATTAACGGGGTGAACGCCAAACAAAGATGAGCCTTGCAGTCTGCTTTCATGTCTTAACACCTTCTGCGACGTCTATTGCAGGAGTGATTCGGGAAAGTTACCTCAAGGGCCATGACCAGCTCGTCCCTGTCACCCTCTTGGCCATTGCGGTTATTCTGGCTTTTGTCATGGGGGCCGTGTTCTCCGGCATCATCGTCTACTGCGTCTGCGACCACAGGCGCAAAGACGTGTCCGCCGTGCAGCGCAAAGAGAAGGAGCTCAGCCACTCGCGCCGGGGCTCCATGAGCAGCGTCACCAAGCTCAGCGGCCTCTTTGGGGACAGCCAGTCCAAAGACCCCAAGCCGGAGGCCATCCTCACACCGCTCATGCACAACGGCAAGCTGGCCACCCCCGGCAACACCGCCAAGATGCTCATCAAGGCGGATCAGCACCACTTGGACCTGGCGGCCCTGCCCACCCCGGAGTCCACGCCAACCCTGCAGCAGAAGCGGAAGCCCAGCCGCGGCAGCCGCGAGTGGGAGCGGAACCAGAACCTCATCAACGCCTGCACCAAGGACATGCCCCCCATGGGCTCCCCCGTGATCCCCACGGACCTGCCCCTCCGCGCCTCCCCCAGCCACATCCCCAGCGTGGTGGTCCTGCCCATCACGCAGCAGGGCTACCCGCACGAGTACGTGGACCAGCCCAAAATGAGCGAGGTGGCCCAGATGGCGCTGGAGGACCAGGCGGCCACCCTGGAGTATAAGACCATCAAGGAGCATCTCAGCAACAAGAGTCCCAACCACGGGGTGAACCTGGTGGAGAACCTGGACAGCCTGCCCCCCAAAGTCCCCCAGCGGGAGGCCTCCCTGGGCCCCCCGGGGGCCTCGCTGTCTCAGACCGGCCTGAGCAAGCGGCTGGAAATGCACCACTCCTCCTCCTACGGCCTTGACTATAAGAGGAGCTACCCCACGAACTCGCTCACGCGAAGCCACCAGGCCACCACCCTCAAAAGAAACAATACTAACTGCTCCAATTCCTCCCACCTGTCCAGGAACCAGAGCTTTGGCCGGGGAGACAACCCGCCGCCCGCCCCGCAGCGGGTGGACTCCATCCAGGTGCACGGCGCGCAGCCCGCCGGCCAGGCCGTGACTGTTTCGCGGCAGCCCAGCCTCAACGCCTACAACTCGCTGACGAGGTCGGGGCTGAAGCGCACACCCTCGCTAAAGCCGGACGTGCCCCCCAAACCCTCCTTTGCCCCCCTTTCCACATCCATGAAGCCCAATGACGCGTGTACATAATCCCAGGGGGAGGGGTCGGGTGTCGAACCAGCCGGAAAGGCCAGGCGCGCGCTCAGCTCGGCGAGGCCCTCCACTGCCCGAGTACCCACCAGACCAAGATGGCCGCGGCGGAGCAGAGGACGCTGGGTCCCCCTCGGGGCCGCGGGGGGACGCTGGGAACTTGGGCCACGCGGTTTGGCGACGGTTTGCGACGCGGGACTCACCTCCATTCTCGGACTTCACTCTCCCGAACACCGTGCGACAGGTCGGACTCACGAATGACTTCAATTATCATCACCAACATGAGCCAAAAGCACATAGCCACCCACCCAACCCCACCCCCACACGCATGCGCGCGCATCCTGCGCGCGCGCGCGCACACGCTCTCACACCCACGCACGCGCGCGCGCGCGCACAGGTGAACGACGGCAACGTTTTTTGTCCGTGACCGCACGGGGCGCTGCCAGACAGGGCTGGCGTTCCACCTGCGAAACACAAATACGTTTTTTAAAAATCATGAAAATTGAAAAGACAAAAAACATACTTCATTGATCATTCTAACTCAGACTTTAACAATGGCAGAAGTTTACTATGCTCAGATACTGTGAAATGCCCACCAGTGTTACAGCTTTCTGTTATTAGCAGATTCATGCCATGTTGGGCAACTATGTCATAGATTTCTGCTCCTCTCTTTTAATGAAATAACGTGACCGTTAACGCAAGTAACTCTTTATTTATTGTTCACCCGGTTTTTTTTTTCCTTAAGGAAAGGACACTTCCATATACCATCCTATGAACAGCTCTTCAGAAAGCCCCTTGAAAGTTAAACTATTTAACGTGAAATCCATTAACTGGAATAATTGAGTTTATTTTTACAATAAATTCACTGAGTAAATAAGTCGGAGCTGGAATTCTGAGCTTTGTGTTTGGACTGTCTGATCTCTAGCTAAAGAAAAAAGTTGACAGGGGAATACTTATTCAGATCAACCAGTTACTTTGCTGGTCAGGTCTCTGGCCTATAACATGCAAAAAATTAATTAGCTTAAAAGTCCCTCCAGAGCCTAACTTCTAAAGCAGCCGGGAGAGGAACTTTTAGAATGACACATCCGCGTCCCATTTCTGCCAACATGGCTTTGTCAGTGGTTCCTACTTTCTGTGAAGGCAGCAGCTTGTGATACCCATCTCATTTCACCTTGCATGTGAGACAGCAAACGAAATCCACTAAAGGTGTGAACTAATTAATACGCTGGCTGCTACCTTGCATAAATTAATGGTTTGCTCACACGGGTTTTTCGTGGGGTTACATCTGTGAATAGCCTCTGTTCCACATGTAAATTTGTGCCTTACACCCTGAGTTGTGTACACTTGTAAACTGTCGTTATGCTAAACTTTCCCCCACTTTTGAAATAAATGCAGATATTTATTTGACCCTCCCTCCCCCCACCCCGACTCCAGCCCTCTGGAAGATTAGGGTCTAGCAGATGGAAGAAGAATGGAGTGGTGGTGGTAATAACCCTGCAGCCCGGGGGGCTGGGCGGCATCAGGCCCTCCGATTCACACGTCCTTCCAGTTGTGCCAACTCCACCCACCGCTTGGCCCTGCTCCCAAGCATGGCCCCCAGTGTTGTGGGTGGCAATACCCTTCCTTCCTCCAACGTTCCCCACTTCCCGTATATTCTCAGATCATTTCAACACGGTGGTCTCCTCACCAGCCAGCAGAGAAGGGACTAATGTCCCAGCTTCTCATTTCTGCGGTGTCCGCTGGCTGGAGAGCGTGCGGCGTGCAGTTGCCAGGCACCTGGGAGGCGTCTCCGAGCCCTGGGCTCAGCACACACGTGCATCACACACAAAGAAATGACGTGGAAATAGATGCAGGCAGGCTGGTCCCTGCTCTGATGGATGGGTAACTCCAAGTACAAAGCCAACCGCAACGGATGCTGCACAGTGACTGGGGCGGAAGATTTTTAATTTTTTAAAAACTTCCTTCATCCCTGTGTTGTTATTGTTTGTGTGGGGGCGGGGTGGGAGGGTGTGTGCTCCCCCCCTGCATACGGTAGGGACTTTTGTTTACTCTATCATGAAAAAAGAATTGTCAACATACTGTAAACAGTGAGCATTGTTTTGGGTTGTTGTGTTTTTAAACAGTTAAGCAGTATATTTGCTGGCCTCTTCATCTCTTTTTATTTCCAGTTTGATCTGTGTTGCGTCTTGTCTTTAAAAAAAAAAAACCTTTCAAAAAAAGACGATTGTGGACAATTTTGAGGTGGCTGGTGAAACCGTGGTACCTGCATAATCGGAGTGGGACCGAGGTGGGTCATGAGGACCGTGCGTTCGGCTTTCCTTTCCCGTAAACATCCCTTGCAGCTTGGCTGCCGTGCGGGATAGGTTTTTGTAGTTTTGTGTTGTTCTGTTTTTATTTTGTTTTGTTAGCGGAATCAGTGTTCACATCCTGTGAACTCTGTGCCCTCTTTTCTAGAAACTGGGATAATTGTTTTTCCCTTGACTTTTCTTTGGAAACGCGGGACTTACTTAGGAGAGTGATGGGTATACATCAGCCTGCTTCCTTCTCCCCCAAACTTGACTCTCGAGAGTACTGGCCGTGCAGCACCCACTGTCGTGTCCCGCCTGCGCGGGCCTTGTCGCCTCAGCCCCGTTACGGAGACCTGTGTCATAACGTCCATCCCCCACGCCCACAACCCCTCACTTGCCGTGTTCTCCCTACGATGCCCACATGTATTGAGCTGGTCTTTTGCATTGAAGTATTTTCTTCCCTTTTTTTTGTTTCCCCACTGCGTGTGGGGGGAGGGTCCATAAACCTGAGTGTGCCTTTGCTTCCCATCCTTGCTAGACACTGGTAGATGCACCAAACTCCGATTTATCTTTGTTGTAAAGTTGTAAAACTATTGTGATGTCACCAACTTTCCTTCCATCTCCACATCCCCTAACATCTGATTCATGACTTAATGTATGTTGTAAAATGGGGGGGGAAAAAGAAAAAAAAAGGGGGGGAGACCAAAAAAAAGCAAGGAAAAGGCTCTTTATTACTTAAAAGTAATAAAACAAGACTGTTCTACATTATCATTTGTGTCCCGAATGCTTTTATTTATCTCTTAATTTTTCCCTTTGGAACCCTACCCTTCTGGGGCTGGATTCTACGCTTTTGCCCATCTCTATCTGGTTTCCAGAACATACATAACGATGCGGTTGGACCCATTTGTTGACAGTACTCACACCCTCCCCGCCCACCCCACCACCCAAATTATTGATGTGTTTTCTCTGCCTGCCCCCAGCCTGGAGCAGAGCTGTAGCTGAAACCGCCGGTAATTAAAAGGCGGAGCACGCATGACTCCCTCTATTCATTTTACGCCTTTTCTTTTTATGGGCTTGTTCATCATCAAACATTTATGGTAGGCTTGATAGTTTAAGAGATCAAGGCTAGGATTTTAGTATGTAGGGTCCACTAAAAATAGATCCTTGCACAGATGTGACTTCCTGCCTTTTTACATATTAATAAGATGAAGGGTGCCGGGATTTTACGCCTTGTTAGCATTTCTCTCTTGGAACCCAGAAGACGCCGTTGGAGGTATATCGGGATGCAGCCCTTGATTTTTATTTTGCAGAAGAGCGCGTTGCAAAATGCCTAGATAAGGTTTTCCCCTGTGGAATGTTTTTAAAGCAGTTATTTACCTAAGTCCTCAGCGATAGTATTTTCTTCTTGACCTTCTGGAACAGTGTTTTAGGTCAGTTTGCATGTGGGAAGCCGAGGGTGGGGCTTCGTTCACACCTATAGTGATCCAGTCACTTTTGGGTATTTCCAATTGCATTTCCTTTTTTTTTTTTTTTTAATATATTTTGAGAGAGGGAGAGAGAGAGAGCACATGTGCTCGAGCAGGGGAGGAGTAGAAAGGGACAGGGAGGATCCCAAGCAGACTCCACACTGTCAGCCCAGAGTCTGACACGGGGCTGGAACCCAGGAACCATGAGATCATGACCTGAGCCAAAAACAAGAGCCGGTTGCTTAACCGACTGAGCCACTCAGGTGCCCCACCAGTTACATTTCTTGAATCCCACCCAGAGGGTCAGGCACGTCAGGCACTAAGTTGACTAGAATGTAGTTCTTGCCTCCTCATTTGTACTGAGAGATGGGCAGGCTTGGAATTGCGAAAGGGGAAGTGGCCCAGAGGTTTGGGGCACAAGGCTACATTCAAGCTGGTTCTTTAGAGAATGAGTTCTCTGGACAGCTAGACCGGGCACGAAGGATGACTTGTATAAAGTGGCCAGGTGCGCTGTGACTGGAGGACAAGAGGTTTAGGGGCCTTGAGCAGGGTCTATGAGAGAACCCGCTGGAAGCAAGGCTGAGAAAGGGAAGAGGGGCCTGGTGACCATGTGCTAGGACTTGAGCCGATGGGCCACAGGACACCTTTGGAGTAGGTGAAGCAGCAAACACATGTGTTTGTGCTTAGGAAGCTACCTGGCAGCAAAGTGGAAAATGGACCGGACCACAGGAGGGCTCTGGGCCGCCAAGCAGTGCGCCAAATGGCATACCAAGTAGGTAGGCGCGCCAGGCAAATCCTCCATGTCTGACTTCAGATTCTTCAGGAAACAGAATTGAATCGGCTCTGCGATCTTTTGTTAAACTGAAGATCTTCCTTCTCCTTATGTGACTGACAGGTTTGCCCTACCCCTCTGCCACCAAATGTAGAACTGAAAGCTAGTCTGAGGGTTTTTTTTAAAGTTTATTTATTTTGAGACGGAGAAAGAGGGAGAGCACAAGCAGGGAAGGGGCAAAGAGAGAAAGAGAGAGAGAGAATCGCAAGCACGCTCTGTGCTGACAGTGTGGGGCACCCCCTCACGAACCTATGAGATCATGACCTGAGCAAAAATTAAGAGTCAGACGCTTAATTTACTGAACCACCCAGGCACCCCTGATTGCCATTTTTTTAAAAAGGGGGAAGCTGAGATCCGCCAAATGAAAGGATTTGCCCATGACCCCAAAGCTGGTGATAGAGCAGCTCTTCCAAGAACAAATTCATTGTCTCTTGGCTCCATTCATTTACAACATAGAGTAATATCGGCCAGGAAGACATGAGGCCCCTCGCTCAGTCGCCCTTCCTCTCTGGAAGCCCTTGGTACATGCCTCCCCCCTTCCTTGGTGGTGGAGCCCCAATGCCTTCATCTGGGCCAAGTGGAGGGGGCGGGCTGGAGCTCCAATCACACTGGTTTGAAGCTGACAATCCCCTCCGTGCAACCTGAGACCTGCTACCGTGGCGTCTGCTGCCGTCAGCTTTGTTCTGGTCTGGAGGAGGAGACCCGGGCTGAACAGGTGCAGCCTGCATTTTAGCTGCGGCCCCAGGGATCTCCTCGCCCAGACTCAAGAAGTGCCTCCTCCAGTAACCCAGCTTTTTAATTGTTGTGTTTGCTGGCTCGCTTGCTTGCTGCAGGGTTAGCGGTTTCTGCAAAGTGGTTTCTGCAAGGCGCTTTCAGACTGTTGGCCCCAAGGAGTAGCTGTCCTGACACAGCCAACGAGCCAGGAGTTCTATGGGTCAGAGCTGGCCTCTGAGACCCGCCTGCCTTCCTCGAGCGCCATGTCAAGCAGACGCACACAGGTCTTGTTGTTCAACCTGATCGTTTGGCAGAAGCCACACAAAATGCCCCAGAACCACAGTGCCTAGGTTTGAACAGCCCGAACAAAAGCTCTTTCAAAAAAATTCATCCGGCAAGTCAAAGAAAAGTCATCTAAAAGGCACCTCCACTTTCAGGCACTGGTATATTTTTTGCTGCAGGGAAAGGGGGTGGGGGGAATTTAAAGGAACGCCTTTGTAACAAAATAACATGATTACGAGCATAATCCCCATCCTGGTGGAGCCCTGTGACAGCTGGGTGCGTGCACTCAGTAACCCTCAGGAACCCTGTCTTAAAACCAGGCGGTGACATGCCTCTTGCACAGAATTGGGAAGGAAGGGCTCAAATGTATTGATCGGGACTGCCAGACAGATGGGGATCTTCAATATTCCATTTAGAGTATTGTGTATCCTTCGCTCTAACCCCCCGGGGATGGCTGGGGGCGGGGGGCTGTTGACCTCAACAGAGGGTTAGGCTGAACTGATGTGCATTAAATGTGGCTGGACAGAAAAATGTGCAGATGTCCCTCTAGCAAATGGAAATGAAATCTGAGCAAATCAAGAGAGGCAGCTGAGTGGTGGAGCATTCCCATCCCCCCTCTGCAAACACATCCACACACAAGCGTGCACACACATGCTATCATGAGGCTTTTTCCTCCAGAGTCTCCTACCAAAAATGTCGCAGAGGTCAGAACCCTGGCTGGCCGAAGATGGACTCTTTGGAAGTTCTTTCATCCCATTTCCTGGCAAAACATGGGTTCCACCTCGGCACTTTCTGGTCAAAAATGGAGGGCCATAAACTGTAGTCTCAGGAATGGAAGCCAAGACTCTGCAGAGGAGCCTGGACACAAGTCCCTTTCAGCCCTGTTGACAATGACTCAGACGGCCAGCAACTTTTTGTTTCTTCTAATTCCTTTCACATAGAAGACTCCCTTGGGAACCATTAACATCACCCCCAGAGCAAGTCATTGGTTCTGTTAATGGGCTGCAATAATGGTCCAAATAAGGGGATGCTATTGGAGGGGGGAAATAGGTAACCGTGAAATCAGAAGCATTTTTCAATGACAATTTTCCACCAAAAAAACAAAAAAGCATATGAAGGTGACATTGGACACAATTCCAAACACCAGGAGACCAACAAGAAAGCAGTTCAGGCAGAATTCCCAGGAGGTTCCGAGGACGAGCTAGATGATGTCAAATCTGTGATCTTGCGTGATCCTCCTAAGTATCATGGGCTGGGCAGCCATGTATGATCATCCTCACTTTACAGGGATTGGAATCTGGAGAAAAGAAATCTATTGGATCACTGATCAACATGAAAATGGAGTCATGTTTCCTAAACCGGTGTGTTCACACCACCCTCTCAGCCCCCTTGGGGACCCTTCAGGTTACACAATTACTCTGCTTCACCAAAGGGGAAAAGCCTCCCACAGCATTTCCCAGGAGAGATGGTTACAACAATAAAGGCTCTGAGATAAAGGCTAGGCATACACGTTCTATTTTAAGGGCATTGTGCTCTAAGATTTTTCCATCATTAAAGAGCACATCTCTTCCTTCCTGCGTCTGCAGAGCCCTGATGCCAGCAGTGTTATTAGGAACTGTCAAGAAAGCAGGAAAAGAGAGAGCTGAAGCCAAAGTCAGTGACCTCCCTCCGGAGAGGCACCCTGCTACTTCTGGGGCAGTGACACTGTCCTCGGTGGAAAAAAAGGGGGTGAAAGGCCAGCGCTTAGAGATTCTTCCTCCTACTCAAGCCACACAAATCACAAGAAAAGTTTGAGGAACTTAAGAGAATGCAGGATTAATTGGGAACAGAGAAGAAATGCCTACACCTAGAAGGAAGGGGAAAGAATTTGCTCACCCTTCCCTTCATAGAAAGGAATTGATGAGTAAGAAATATCACTGTTACTCTTCAGGTTGGCACCAATTGGCCACTTCGGCACTATGGGTACCAGGTCAACAAAGTGACTTCCTCTCTGATATCAATGATGAGACGATTTGGTTGAGAGCTAGGGACGCCTGGGTGGCTCGGTCGGTTGAGCGTCCAACTTCAGCTCAGGTCATGATCTCATGGCTCATGAGTTCCAGCCCTGTGTCAGGCTCTGTGCTGACAGCTCCAAGACCAGAGCCTGTTTCAGAGTCTGTGTCTCCTTCTCTCTCTCTCTGCCCCTCCCCCACTCTGTCTGCTCTGTCTCTGTGTCTCTCTCTCAAAAATATAAATAAATAAAACATTTTTAAAAATCACTCGGAAGGAGACAGAAGGTAGCACTTGCCTCTACTTAGGTACCTATCTCCCTCCTCCATATCACTGCCCATGCTCCATGTTGCTCTGACCACAGACTGGCCCTCCTGGAATGAATAGGCTTCTTGGCGTGAATGCACAGGATGCCAAAGATGCAGGACCACCTCTCAAAATGGGGCGCCTGGCCTCCCTCCTGCCCTGGGGACAGTATGGACCAGCCAGTGACTACACGCCACTAGCCTACAGCGCTCGAAGAAGCCAGCGTCTTCCAGTAGCTGCCAAGATGGATAACCTTAGGCAATTCGGCTCAGAGGGAGAGGAAAAAGGCCATTCTTCCTAGAACTGCACAGTTCTCTTTCTGCTTTGTGTTCGCTTATTTGCCAGTTGAAGCCCTGTTCCCAAAAAGCCTTTTCCCAATACATAAAAATGCTTCTGGGGCACCTGGGTAGCTTGGTCAGTTAAGCATCTTACTTCAGCTCAGGTCACAATCTCGTGGTCCATGAGGTCAAGCCCCGTGTCAGGCTCTGTGCTGACAGCTTGGAGCCTGGAGCCTGCTTCAGATTCTGTGTCTCCCTCTCTCTCTGCCCCTCTCCTGCTCACTCGCTCTCTCTTTCTCTCAAAAATAAATAAACATTAAAAAAAGTTCAATGCTTTTTAGTAAAGCCAAGGCTGTTGCCAACAACTTTGGTAATACTGGCACAAAATAGATATATAATTCCAGCTGTTACACAGTGATATTCATCTAATCATGTACTCGGTAAAGGTAGCAACCTTTGAAACAATTGATTTTCCCTGACTGTCAATAACCGATTGACTTTGAAAATGGAGTTTTCTATTCCAAAGGATGCATTCCGGCACAACGCCAAATGCTAAAGTCATTCTGAAGACCTCCCTTCTCCATTCCTGGGGAAAGAATACATTGTTGTGTATGTAGGAAACAGAATCGTCTATTGAATTTGACATTGGTGTTGGCTGATTTAAATTCTTACTGGTGTTTTATTTAAGAACCAAAGGTTCATCCCTCTCTGTTTCCAGGTTGAAGATCTGTGATCACATTTCCTGCTTGGGGAGAAGAGAGAATGTGTTAGACTTATAAGTATGAACAGAAATAGGTAAACAGTCATATTTCCTTCTGACTTTGTAATTTAAACAGTGTAAGTCAGTAGGGAAGGGCTGTATTTGGATCCAAAGTAAGTGAGGTGAAAATTACTAGGTGTTGGACCATCTGCATTTCGTTTTAATTAGGTGACTGTAATAGCGAGATCAAAAACGTTTTCTTGTCATTCAATCTAGGGAGCTTTCTAATCCAGAAACCAAAGGGCTCCTTCTGTCCTCTGGAGAGAGTGACCCAAAAAGGTCCTCTCTAATTACTTTGCCAAAACAGCAGACAGGCCTGGGCCCAGGGACAGACCAGAGCTCGGTGGGGGTGGCGTTGTGAGGGTAAGGCACCCCAAGCAGCCCCCACAGAGGCCAGTCCCTAGGGGCTCTTAGGAACAGTCATCCTTAATCTGGCAATCGGGAGTTTCAGCTGCTCCCAAGACAGAATCGCTTAGAAAGCACAGCCCGGGTGAGTCTGTGGGCCTGGCTCCTAGTCTGAGCTGGCCTCTGTGACTGCGGGGCGGTCTTTCAAATTCTCCACAATCGTTTTCTCCAGCTGCAATATCGATTTAAATCATGGCTGCCCTGCCTACCTCCCAGGAGGGTGTCAAAGTCAACCGAGGTGAATGTTTTACCGGCACTTGCAAACTCGAAACCCCACCATGTCCTTCTTCTCCAACTTGGCATTCAGACACAAAATCCCAGTCCTCGAAATCTTCAAATTAAATAAATGACTTTGAGTCCCCATCCTGCTGCTGATGAAAATGTCTCTTTTTTTCCTCTCCCCTAAATACTCCTTATCTGCCAACAAAAGCAGCCAGCCAGACCTTGTTAAACAAAAGCCCTACTTGGCCAGATAGAGTTCGGCTCTTTGTCATACATATAGCCTCTGTCTATGCCATGGGACGCCCACATGGAGGCCTGGGGGGCTCTGAACACCTCAGTGCCGCCCTCCTCCCCCATCCCCATAGGCTGGTCTGGGGAGAACGGGACGGGCCATCACTGAGTTGGGCCTCCTCTGCCATCTGGAAGAGTCCTGTCTGCTTAGCCTGAACTGGTGCCTCTGGCAGGACTCTCTGGCCTCCAAAACGGACCCCAGAGTGCACTGCAAAGAATAAAACTATCAGATCCCTCGCCCCCTTTGTCCATGAGGCTTAGGCTCCTGGGCGCCCATACAGGATGCCTGGAGGCCTTGCACTGCCCATCTGCTTGTTCATTGAGCGGATACACTCACAGCCCTCTTCCCTGCCCAGGCCCAGAGCATGCCAATCCCAGAGTCTCAGCTGCAGCTGGCCTGGATGGAGGTACTGCTTAGCCCCAAGCCTACCCCCATCTCCCGGCCAGAGACTTTGAGACTTTTAAGAGAAAAACTACTTTGTGACACAGGCACCTGGGTGGGTCAGTTGGTTAAGTGTCTGACTTGATTTCAGCTCATGATCTCATGGTTTGTGAGTTCAAGCCCCATGTCTGGCTCTGCCCTGACCATGTGGAGCCTACTTGGGACTCACTCTGTTCCTCTCTCTCTGCCATCCCCCTGCTTGTGTTCACTCTCTCTTTCTCAAAATAAATAAACTTTAAAAAAGAGAGGGAAAAAAAACCTACTTTGTAACAAAAATAAAGAGGGGCACCTGGGTGGCTCAGTCAATTAAGCGTCCAGACTTTGGCTCAGGTCATTGTCTCACAGTTGGCGAGTTCGAGCCCTGTGTTGGGCTCTGTCCTGACAGCTCAGAGCTTGGAGCCTGCTTTTGATTCTGTCTCCCTCTTTCCCTGGCTCACACCCTGTCTCTGTCTCAAGAATAAACATTAAAAAAAAAATTTTTTTTTTAAGAGTAAAGCACCATACCAAAAATGCAAGTGATAACCATTATCTCATGGTGCTGAAAGCCCCTCTTTCTAGAGATGAAGATACCCTTTTGGGACACTGCTCAAAAACACAGTGCTCATTTGCAGCAGATTTGGCGGCAAGAAGCTGGCAACCCAGTTGCTAATCCGTTGCCTGATACCACAATCTACCACATACAGACTTAACTTCGGAAACAAAGTAACCCCAGAACAAGGCAGCTGAACAAAAGATAGAAATTGGTTTTACTCTTAAGTAACAGCCCCACAGCACACGATCTGTCACTGGTGGGGCAGCTCTGTAATCCCCCGTGTGTGGCTTTCATTTTATGATCCAAGACATTTCCCATTGTGCCAATTTCTCCATCAACAGGAAAGGCAAAAGAGAGGGTGGGCAGACCATACCCAGACATTTTTACGGGCTGTTCCAGTAGTGGCACAGAATACCTTAGTTGACATCCTACGGACAGGAGTATCTTCACAGCTACGGCTACATCAGGCAGCAAGGGAGGCTGGGAAGTGTAGATGTTAGTGCCTTAGGATCTGCTAACACTTGGGACCATGTAGTACTTTAAAAATAGGCAGGAGGGATGACTGGGTGGCTCTGTCAGTTGAGTGTCTGACTCTTGATTTTAGCTCAAATCAGATCTCACGTTTGGTGAGATGGAGCCCCGCATCAGGCTCTGGGCTGATGGCTCAGACCCTGGGGCTTGCTTCAGATTCTGTGTCTCCTTCTCTCTCTGCCCCTCCCCTGCTTGCACTCTGTTTGTCTCTCTCTCTCAAAAATAAATAAACATTTAAAATTTTTTTTAAAAAAGATTCTCTTTCTCTCTCCCTCTGCTCCTCTCTCTGACTTGCGTGCTCTCTCTCTAAAATAAATTTTAAAAAATAAAAATAAAACATAGGAGAGGGAATAGGAGAGGAAATCAGTAATCTGCCACCTTCCATACACAACCCACAAATCTTACTGCATAGTGCATACATGTAATAATATGGGCATATGGGCATAGATGCATAGACACACTTTACAAAAATAAATTTCAATCGGCCACTGCACACGCCCCATCAACACCTGCCTTAGGTGCCCTGCCTCTAGAAAGCTCCCCCGGAGCTCCCTGACAGTCGTCTCCCCCTCTCCTCCTGGCCAAGGCATTAAGATCTCGGATGTGCACCACCATGCATTGGAAAGACTTGCTTCTCCGTTCACCTGTTAGCATATCAAGGGCAGGAATTGTATTTTATTTCTTTATTTATTTTTACCTCTATAAGTCCATAGTCTACACGGAGCTGGATAAGTCGTAGGTGCACAACAAATCACTTGCTAAACTACGTTAGCATCAGACATAAGCCGGTAAGGGTTGGGTCTCCACACACGTCCATACAGAAACGAGCTTGGTGCCAAGGAATTGCCGTGGTCATGGGTCCTACACCCCCACCAGATGCCAAGCACTGGGTTATGTGTTTCCCCAGCATCAGCCCCCTCAGTCCTTATGAGAATCCTCCCCTTTGTTCTTTCCTTCGGAAAGGTAAGGCAACTGAGGCACAGAGAAGTTAAAGAACTTTCCCACATTCACTGGGCTAGTAATTGGCAGACCTAGGGTGTACATTTGGGTAGAACCCGTAGCCAGTGCTTTTAATCATCCTGTGTCTTATTAAGGGAGGTGAGCTAGAGGATCCTTTCTTTTTTTCAACATGACTAAGAATGCCTATTGGAAACCAAGAGAGAACCAACCCTGTAGGTGATTAATGACATCAAGGATGGGGATCAGACTAATCCCTTCGGGATACTTCCAATAACCCAGACAACAACATGCAGCCCACCCCACAGAAACTCCGTATGTGCATGTCCACGTCGGTCCACGTCAGTACTGTGGAGATGCCCGTCCTGTTTCCCGAGGGCTTTGCACAGAGGACATAAAGCTGGGAGCCGAAGTCTCAAGTGTTAAAAGCAATCAGACTTTCCAATTCCCTAAATCCTTGACCTCAGGAGATTCCCCACTCCACAGCACATTCAAGAACCTCCATTATTTGCAAAACCATCATAACAATTGACTACGTAATGATAGTAATGTATGCATGTAATGTAATATATATAATGTGATATAGATCATGACAGCAGAGCGGGCATTAGGGGATTCTGGGCTGCTGGTGACATTGGGCACATCAGCCCTGGAGACCAAGCACATGCATCCTGAATATCAGAGAGAGAGGTTTATTTCTCCCTTCGCCAATGCTCTGCTGTGTTAAGTGCTGATAAGAACCTCCTAAAACTATTTTAGGAGATATTCTAGTGAAACTTTGGTGTGTTGGAGGGGCAGGAAGACTCGTGATTTGGAGGGAAAAAGACAACAAGATTTTATTTCACAGACGGTTCAGAAATAATGGCATAATCTTATCCGTTTTCAGCAAATACAATCAAGCATTCAAGCTCCCCGATAAAGGTGTAGCGTCTGGATTGGTGCAGCAAACTGCAGATTAAGCTTTTTTTTTTTTTAAATGCTGTTCAAATTGCCTGTGAAGCAACCTTTTATGAGATATGATGGTTCAAACAATTTTGCAAAGAGCAGAAGACAAAGAATACGTTTTTACACTGAACTGGTTTCCTAGGAAACCCTGAAAAAATGTAATACGATATCTCTTAGAGGTAGTTCAAGGACCAGGACTCCTCTTTACTTATTTAATTTTTTTTGAGCAGTATTTAATATCTGCCTCTCCCCCTCTCTGCAGTGGGAGCTAGAAGGAGAGCACAATCTCTCTTCTACCCAGCAGCCGGAGTGTCCTCTCATTAATTGAGTGCCCGATCTGCACAAAGGAAAAATATTTGAGCCAAGTTGAGCCTTCATTACTCTCTGCAGCAATTTAGAGTAAGAAATTAAAGGGATAGAGTTTGAACTTCCTGCTCTATCATTAAAAAGAAAAATCCCCAAATCCCAGCTAAGACATTAAAGGAAAAAAAAAAAAAAAAGCCAACCCACTCTTTTTCAAACCACGTCTAAATTAATCTGTTTCAAGGTCTTCAAATACCATTTATTTTAGGTTTATTTTTATTCTGGCTCTTCATCCGTCTCTGTGATGTGCTGGCATATGCAGGCTGCTGGAGGATGCCTGAATTAGCAGGCTTACACATTTCCCAAGTTCAGGGGCAAGATCACCGGGGTCTAGAGGTGGCAGGGAAGCTCTGGAAGAAGAGAGGGGGAAATCTGCGGGTCAGGAATCCCTCAGGAGCATGAGGCTGTTTGCAAGGACACCTCCACTGGTCCTAATTTCCATCATTCATCCCCGTCATCAAGTGGAAATCAAAATAGGCAAAGGGAAGGAACATCTGGGCTGTGTGGGAAGGAGTTAAATTTGATTTTAAAATAAATAAGGCATCAAAGCTTCAAGTTTCACTTCTTCAACAATTTGAGACGAAAATCATTTCGCTGGCTGAAAGAAGTTGGGGGTGTGTCTGGGGGCGCAAGGGTGGGAGGGGGCTGCGAGCTCCTGCGAAGGTCCTCACCCGGGGGTGGTCTCTCTCCACCTCTGCGCAAGGACCGGGGGAGAGCCTGGGGAGCCCACACAGCCAGCGAGACAGGCGGTGCCGGACTCTGCCTCAGCTCCAGCCGGCCGCATGCACCTGCCTTTCCTCGCCATCATGGGGCTGCGTGAGCATGACGTTCTGGGAGCAAACCGCTTCAAGCTGGAAATAATACCATTGTTTCTCATTCGGGATCTTTGAGGAGAGTTGGTCTCTGAACCTTCACGGTCACCAAAACGCATTTAATGACTGCCTTTTGGGACGCAGCTGTTGCCCAGGAAGAGAGGGAACCCCAGAACTTAAAGACTTTTCACTCAGAGTTGTAAAAACCATGAGGGACACCTGGGTGGCTCAGTCAGTTAAGCCTCTGGCTATTGATACTGGCTCAGGTCATGATCTCATGGTTCGTGGGTTTGAGCCCCATGGTGTCTGTGTGGAGCCTGCTTGGGATTCTCTCCCTCCCTGTCTCTCTGCCCCTCCCCCACTCTCTCTTGCTCAAAAATAAATAAATAAACTTAAAAAAAAATTCTAGGCAAGATATTTCTTTAAAAAAAAAACACGAGATGCCAAATCAATATAAGAAGATTGGCACGCACAATAGCTTTCCTTAGGGTTTCATGGGATCCAGCTCACACTAAAGGACACGGCAGGCCCTGGAGGCACCCTACAAAGCCAACCTACTCATTTGTTTGTTTTTTTTAATGCATGTTGTGTTGGATTTAAATGAATACAGGAAATCTCATATGAAGGTGGGAAATACAACTTTAAAAGCAGCCTACAGGATAGGTGGGGAAAGAAGAAATTTCCTTTTGCCTCAGTATAATAAGGAAACAGGTGAACAGGAGCCAAAGGTCCACATAAAAGCCTCAGGAACCAGTGGACATTTGACGCCATGTTTCCCTTTTTTTTTTTTTTTTTATAACAGCACCCTACTCCCTTTTGGAGAGTTGGTGTCCCCTTCATTATGATCTTGATGGGGGCCATAAATGAAGGTTGCTTACTCTCTCCTAAACAAGGAGTGGACAGGTGACCCAACATAGGTCAAAGACTTTCCCCCAGAATCTTAAAAAGAAAGATGTCCTCCGTAGTTAGTACGCACACCTACACAGTTGGACAGTCACCAGATGTACTCTTGAAAGCCCAGGCTCAGGCTTCAGAGCCAAAAGCTCCTCTAAATGTTGAGACAGTAAAACCTCCATATCTCCTAAGGCCTGGGATAAGTGTAGACTGAGGGGCAAAGCACATATTAGCACATGAGGAAGTGAGACAGGAAGTCGAAGCCATTGTAGGAGCCAGTGTACTGAGTCCACAAAAAGTGGAACTATAGGCTGCATCATTCAGCTAAATCACCCTTGGCAATCTTCTGGAAGGCATGGTGACTAATGGCAGTTTCCACCCAGCATTGGTGAATCAGGAGGCACTGAAACTTCTGGACATAGACTACAACTTGAGAACCAAACTAACATGATATACGGTCAGGATTCAATTAAGTAAACTCAGAGTTCATTATCAGGATATGGGGTTATCTCAAATACTGGATGTAAGGTTCTCTGGGTCTCATGAGGGCCTTGAACCGAAAACTTAGAAAGTCAAGAAGCAGGGTGCTCTCTGTCTCTCTCTGGGGCTCCTTGGTTCCAGTGCTCTGTCTTGGCTTAGTTCCAGAGACTACTGCTCTCTGGCCATCTACACAAGAGCCCAAAGCAGCCACTCCAGAAAGACAGCCTGACCTTCCAAAGCACATAAATTTCCTATTTAAATATTTGACAGAGGGGTGCCCAGGTGGTTCGATGGGTTAAGGGTCTGACTTTGGCTCAGGTCATGATCTCACCATTGGTGAGTTCCAGACCCATGTCAGGCTCTGTGCTCTGTGTCTCCCTCTCTCTCTCAGTCCCTCTCTTGCTTGCACTCTGTGTCTCTCTCTCAAAAATAAACATTAAAATTTTTTTAAATAGTAAATAAATAAATAAGTAAATAAATCCTTGGCAGAGACTGACCAGCCTCTCTGATGCTCAGCCTTGGGACTTGGGCCTGGAGCTCAGGAGTTGGAGTCTATAGCTGGGGTGGCCAAGGTCCGGGGAGGTCGGAAAGCCATCCTGACTGGCCGGATCACAGCATACCTGTGCTCTGATGAGACTCCAGGCAGATGAGGCACCGCCCTGTCCTCTGGAGGGTTTCTCAAATGCCATCTAAGGATAGAAGAAGGGAGCATAGTCTGATTTGGTGGTTTAAGAATTACCACTTTTCAGCTGGGGGTTTGGGGAAAACCCCAAATCTTTCTTTCTTAATCTTTCTGAGCCCCAAATTCCTCATTTAAAAAAAGATACGTTTGGGGGCACCCTGGGTGGCTCAGTCAGTTATACGTCCAACTCTTGATTCGGGCTCAGGTCATGATCTCCCAGTTCATGGGTTTGAATCCCGTGTTGGGCTCTGTGCTGACAGTGCAGAGCCTGCTTGGGATTCTCACTCTCCATCCTCCCCTGCTCACTCGCTCTCAAAATAAACAAACAAACATTAAAAAAAAAAAAAAGGTAAGTGTTTTTTGAGATCATTAAATTAGATCTTTGAAGAAAAGTGCTGGTACACACTGGCTCTCAAGAAACGGCGGCCATTTCCCCATCTTGCCTGGCCACATAAAGGGCCATGGGGGGACCAAAGGACAGGGACCCTTTCCCGTGGTGTTCACATGGCCCTGAGGATTCACACACAGGCAGGCAGTGCTGGATTTTTCTCAGCTTTTCTGGAGGTCCATTCTGGCTCTAAATAGAAACTCACTGAGCTTGCTCGGACGTGTCTAGCTCATATGTGAGCACATTAGGCTGAGTGACAGCTCCGTGAGCCATCTTGGGGCCCTGAACGTGTTGAAACAAACATGACGCTCCACGTGGCTGATGGGCCTCAATTGGTGCCCCGTGTATTTTTACTCTTTAATGTTAAAATTAAAATATATCTTCCCCAGAATATCAGAAAACCAGATGTCAGGTGAGGAGGAAAAAATCCCAATCCACGCATTATAATCAGACACGGTGAGGAGTGGGGTGCTTGAAGGCAGTGGGTAGAAATAGAGTCATAATAATACAGACTTTCCTCACTCTGGTTGTTGTAGTGTTAGGCTTATAGGAAGTGTGGCGTTATTTTCACAGTCACACACATGCATACACACAACATATTCTCCCAAAATATCTATCAGGAAATCTGAACTTAATTTAGCCAGCACACACTGATTGCACAACAGTTTGCCTGTTGCTATTTGAGGGACAGGATAAGTGAGCAAATCAAGAAATGAATGTGGAATGATGGGGCAAGTGCTATGACCGGACATGTGTGGCTCATTGAGAAGCCAAAGAAGGGACACCCTCCCAGACTGGGAAACGGGAGGGGGCTCTGAGGAGACCTTGAAGGACGTGGCCCCGAAGCTGTGTCTTGAAAGATGAGCAGGAGTTAGCTGTAAAAGTGGGGTTGCTGCTTGTGTTTGGGCGTGGGGTAGCATCAAGGGATGGTTCCATGAGAAAAAAACCCCTGAATATATAAATAAAGACCCAATAGAAAATGGCTCCTGTAAGGATGTGCAGGTGCCCAAAGTCTTCAAATCTTAGACACATTTCTTAAAACAGTAAGGTCTCTGGAGGAAGCACATGTTACATGATCAATATCTGCACATAATATAGTTTTTCCTTGGGCAGCCGGGTCCTCTTGTATATCCATACACACGCACACACACACACTGCAACCACTGTTCATATTAGACATGTGCCCCCCACCCCAACTTTTTCTTTTGCAGGATTATTTTTCAAACATGGAATCTCTCTAATTTCCATTCACCACATATTGCTAATCACATCATTTGCACTAACCAGATATTCATTGAGGAGTGCTATTGGTCTTCATAATGTTATAAATATCCCAACTATGTACCATGATGTATTTAGTTGTCCCCAAGGTAACGAGGCTATAATTCAGAAATCTGAACCTATATCTTTAGCAACTAACATTATTATGGTCAGTGAACTAAGTCAGTCAGAGAGAGACAGACATCATATGATTTCACTCATATATGGATTTTGAGAAACTCAACAGATGATCATAGGGAAAGGGTAGGAAAAAGGAGGTAAAAACAGAGAGGGAGGCAAACCATAAGAGACTCTTGAATACAGAGAACAAAATGTCCATCAACTGACAAATGGATCCAGAAGATGTGGTTTATATATACAATGGAATACTACATGGCAATGAGAAAGAATGAAATCTGGCCATTCCTAGCAACATGGATGGAACGCAAAGGTATTATGCTAAGTGAAATAAGCCAGGCAGAAAAAGACAGATACCATCTGTTATGACTCATATGTGGAACAGGAGAAACTTAACAGAGGACCATAAGGGAAGGGGGGAAAATAGTTAAGGAGAGGGAGAGACAAACCACAAGAGACTCTTAAATACTGAGAACAAACTGAGGATTGGTGGGGGTATGGGGGAGAAGGGAAAATGGGTGATGGGCATGGAGGAGCGCACTTGTTAGGATGAGCACTGGGTGGTATATGGAAACCAACTTGACAATGAACTATATTCATAAATAAAAAAGAGAATAAATTGAGGGTTGATGGGTGGGGGGGATGGGCATTGGAGGGGACACTTGTTGGGATGAGCACAGGGTGTTATATATAAGTGATGGATCACTGGAATCTACTCCTAAAGCCAAGATTATACTGTATGTTAGCTAATTTGAAATTAAATAAAATTAAAAAAAATTTTTTTAAACCCTGACATTATTTTTATTCATTCCATTCTAAGAAGTTGGATCATTATTACAAAAAGGTACATGAATTTCAATGCCCGTGTTTCTGAAAATCACTCAAAAATGCTCCTTTGATTCATAGTGATACCAACATCTTTTTTTAATATAAACTTTTTCATGTTTATTTTAGAGAGAAGGAGAGACAGCACGAGAGCGAGTGGGGGAGGGGCAGAGAGAGTGAGACACAGAATCCTAAGCAGGTTCCAGGCTCTGAGCTGTCAGCACAGAGCCACGACACAGGGCTCACACTCATGAACCGTGAGGTCATACATGACCTGAGCCAAAATTGGATACTTAACCAACTGAGCCACCCAGGCCCCCCCATAGTGACAGCAATGTCTTAGTCAGCTCAGACCACTCTAACAAAATACCGTAAACTGGTTGATTTAAAACAACTGTTCTATAGGCCGGAAGTCTAAGCTCAGGGTGATACTTCTCATGGTAATTTCACACAGCAGAAAGCAGAGAAAAGACACAAGCTCTCTTGCGCCTCTCATACGGGCATTAACAGCACTGATGAAGGCTCCACCCCCGACACCATTTCACAGAGCGGTAAGGTTGTAACACAAGAATTTGGGGAGGAACACATTTCATCCATGACAACCACTGACAAATGTGATCACCCTTCTCCCCATATGCTAACCACTCTTGGAAGCACTCCATCTTTTTTTAAGTTTATTTTTTTATTTTGAGAAAGAGAGAGAATGTGAGCAAGCAAGCAGGGGAGGGGCAGAGAGGGGGGAGTTAGAGAATCCCAAGTAGGCTCTGTGCTGTCAGCTCTGAGTTCAACTCCCATGAACTGTGAGGTCATTCCTGAGCCAAAATCAAGAGTGGGATGCTTAACTGACTTAACCCAGGCACCCTGATGGCCTCCATCTTTCCAAGTTTCAACAATCTTGTAGGTAAAAAGTCTTACTGTTTTTGGTGTCCGTGTTCATGAATATTAGTAAAGTTAAGCAACTCTTCATTTGCTTAGGAAAAAAAAAGAGAATGTTTTCTCTTTTTTCCATGGATTTTCTCCATTTTCTTAATTTAATTTTATACGGGCATTAGGCGAGGCTTGAAGCTTCTTATCTTCCAGACAGGTACAACTTGTTGTAACCCTATGCATTAAGTAACGCAGCCCTCTCCACTGGGTTACATCATCAGTGTGACGACTTTGAACCCTAGAACTCAATTTCCACAAATTCCCTTTCCCACACGGTTCTGGGTTCGGGATGACTATGAGAAAAGATTACAAGGTGGAGGTCACAGGGCAGCTATTATGCTTTGAAGGTCATTGTAGAGGGCAAGGTGCTCTGCATGTCGTTGGCTTGGGGCCTCAACACTTGACTCCTGCTCCTCACGGAGTCCTGGGCCAGACGCATACATAGGTCGTTAGCAAAGAGCCCCAGCTGCTCCGGCAGGTAACCAGCCACATCAAGGTGGGGAGTCGCACGCTCACGTTCCAGTTGTTTCTCATGGATTCCAGTTTATCCTCACTGGTTTACCCAGGTTTGTCCTTTTTCTGACCAGCTCCACATCCGCTTTTCTTCCTGGCTGCCTTCTGGTGACTCAGGCGCTAAGAACAGAGGCAGTAGCCTTACCTGGACTTCTCAGTGAGCTTCCAGTTTTGCTTGAGGTCTTAATCATCAATCCTTTACAACCATTTCGCATCCTTGATGGTGGCTCTGCTCCTGTGGGACGACGCTGAGTGACATCATCACCTTTATCAAACACTTTGTGAATTCACTTGGATCCCTCTCCTCATTCTCTTCCGCTGATTAGTGTTGGTATTTGTGTCAGAACTATGCTTTTTTTAGTTATGACAGTTTTAAAGAAGGAAATGAAAACCCATTGCACGGCTCTGTTTTTTAACATTAACTTGGCATTTTTCACATATTTATTGATGCACATATGAGGTAGCCCTGATGAATCTGGAGTCACCCCAACCTGGAACATCTTGTTTATGTCATCGTATAGAGAATGGGTTTGTATTTTTATTGTTTTGAGAGGGGGTGAGGGGCAGAGGGAGACAGAATCTTAAGCAGGCTCCATGCTTAGCACGGAGCCCAATTCAGGGCTCGATATCACAGATAGTGACATTATTTCTTGAGAGAGAGAGAAAGAGAGGGGAGGGGGCAGAGAGAGAGAGGGAATCCCAAGAAGGCTCTGCACCATCAGTGTGGAGCCCGACACGGGGCTCAAACTCATGAACTGTGAGATCATGAGCTGAGCCAAAGTCAGGAGTCCTGAGAATGAGTTTTTAAACTGGAGTTCCTGACCCCCTTGAAGCTGTGTATAAGTCTGTGTGTGTGTGTCTGTGTGTCCAGAGATGCTATAAAAAGTGATCATTCTGAGCCCTAACAGTTTCAAATCACCCCACCTTTTCAAAGTCTCCTACAAAGCACCTGATAGGCAAGTCAAGGTGGACAGTTCATAGGAAAGATGAATTCATGGCACGCATAGAACACCTTCTCGGAAACTTGTGAGATGCTCTGAAGCGTAATGTAGCAAGGGACTCTCTCCCCAGGTCCAGCTGGCCTTGATATGAACAGTGACGGAGACCTCTTTTCCCGTGTGACCAAGGGTGACCAAGAATCCAGAGTGTACACCTCAGGGGGCCAGGAGCACCCACCCACAAACAGGGTGCCAAACCTCCTGCTCTAGCAGGCAAGGCCATCATGAAGCATCATATCACACGTTCCTCTCTTATTTATTATTTATACTCCACCTGCTTCCAAAGGGATGTGACTTTTCAAAGAAAAGCTCAGCTATGAAAGAACTCTACAACCTCTAAATCAAATGTCAGAGGGCAAGAGCCAAGAAGGACAAGAGGGAAGGGATGGAACAATTATGGCATAATTATCCCAGAAAGCAGTGGCTTACCGCTCCACCTCCTGTCCTTCAGAGCGACAAAAGAAAGAATGCACAATGGCATATAGCTCCCTTTAGCTAGTTAAAGGAGACAGATCACTGGGTGATGCACTGGCGACCACCCTGGAATTACGGCCTCTTCGGCCAGAAGCGAGCTAGGCAAGGGGAGGACAATGGGTGAGTCCCTTCCCAAACATCCGGCTCCGGCAGGGATGTGTGTCCATTTAAAAAGCACGAATTTTCTATTCTCTAAGGGTAAGTTTCCCTTGTAGAACTGTTCATTTTATTTATCAAATAAGCGCTGGGCACCTGACCGGGCCAGACTCTGTACTGAAGACTTCAAATCAAGAGTAAGGGGGCACCTGGTTGGCTCAGTTGTTTCATCGTCCGACTCTTGATTTGAACTCAAGTCATGATCTCATGGTTCGTGGGATCAAGCCCGGCCTCAGGTTCTACACTGGCAGGGCGGAGCCTGCCTGGGATTTTCTCTCTCCCCTTGCTCCTCTCTCTTGCTCTCTCTTTCTCTCTTAAAATACATAAATAAACTTAAAAAAATTAAATTAAGAATGATGGGGCACTTGGGTGGCTCAGTTAGTTACGTGTCTGACTTCGGCTCAGGACATGATCTCACGGTTTATGGGATCAAGCCCCACATCAGGCTCTGTGCTGACAGCTCAGAGCCTGGAGTCTGCTTCAGATTCTGTATCACCCCTTTTCTCTGCTCCTCCCATTCACATGCTCTGTCTCTGTTTCTCAATAATAAATAAACTTAAAAAAAGTAAAATAAAATATGAGACCTTGGCCCCTTCCTTCAGGAAGCTCACACTCAAGGAAGGTAGACATAAGCAAACAGTTGGAACGAGCCGTGGTGGGTGTCCCAGTGAAGGGACAACATCAAGCGTGGAAGCACCGAAGGGAGCCACAAACTTCACTTGGGAGGGATGCTAGTGCCGGGAGCCCAGGATGGGACAGAGGCCAGCTCCCAGCCGAGGGCCCTGAATGGGAGAAGAAAGTGCAGAACTGGGTAGCCAGTGTGGGCAGGAGGCTGCAAGGTGGTGTGCATGCAGTGTGGAGTGCATGGTCATGGAGAAACAAGTGGGATCTTGACAACATGGCTGTAGTTAAATCGTGAAGGGCCCCGTAGGTTGGGCTCAAGAATCTGGGCTTTGGTGTGAGAACCATCCAAGATGTCCAAGCGGGGAGGGATGAGCTCACATTGTGGGTGTGGGGTGTGTGCTGAAGATCCTTAAATCCGTATTCGGAAAACTTACGGAGAGTCCAAAGTTGGTCAACTGAGGGGCACCTGGGAGGCTCAGGTGGTTGAGTGTTTGACTCTTGATTTCAGCTCTGATCATGATTTCATGGTTCCTAAGTTCAAACCCTGTGACAGGCTCTGTGCTGACAGCGTGGAATCTGCATGGGATTTTCTTCTCTCTCTGTCCTGTCTCCCCACCCTCCACAGAAACGTGCATACACTTCCTCTCTCAAAATAAATAAACGTTTAACAATTATTAAATAAAAATTTGGTCAACAAATCCTCACCTGAAACAACAAAGTGCTGAAACAAGGGCATTTCACACAAGTTCAATGTTCTTTTGCAAAGAGAACCGTGTGTCCTTCCCCAACACAAAACAGGTAACAAGGGATTCTGGCTCAGCAATCCTCTTAGGCACCATCAAGAAGAGAAGTAAAGTCCGCAGTGGGGGGCTGCTTCCAAAAATAAATCCAGGAGTTTGGGGGGGAAAAGATGCATTTGGAAGCGATCTAAAAATATATTCCTTGGTGAAGGACACATAGGTAGGTACCTTCTGCTGCTCTGTAGTTAAAACGACAACAACAACAACAACAAAAATATGCCTTGTTCCCATTTGTGCTGGTTTCTAATGGGATAAAAAGCTAAGGGCAGCACAGCTGAATGAGCCCAAAATGGACAGGGACTATGAACAGCGGTTGCAGGCAGAGCCCAGTGGTTTGTGGGAATTTTGGACAGGAAATATACCTGTTCTTTTTTTTTTTTTTTTCTTTTCCAAGAGAGAAGGGGTTAGAGAAAATCTGAAGCAGGCTCCATGCTCAGTGAGGAGTCCCACAGAGGGCTCAGTCCCACGCCCCTGGGATCATGACCTGAGCAGAAACCGAGAGTCGGATGCTAAACTGACTGAAGCATCCAGGCACCCCGGAAGTGCACCTGTTCTAAGTGTGGGTCAGAAGGAAAGCCTAAGAGACTAGGAAGAAGCAAGAAGCCACAGAGCACGGCTCCTCCTGCTCTCTGTGGGGAGAAAGAGAGGACCGCTCACCTCTGCTCTGCCCCTGACAATCACCAGATACCTCTTCCTCCCTGACAGGTCTCAGCAGCCTCCCGTTCAGAGCCCCGGGTCCTTTACTCGATTTGCCAACCTAGGATGTGCTCATTCGTGTGTTCTGAGCCTGAAGCATCCGGTGAGAAATAGGACATGTTTCCATAGTTTGGACATACAGGCAATTTATGATACCAGAGAGCAGCAGTGGTCGGCAAAGCACCAGCACACTCTCATTCTGTGGCTATCAAGACCCCCACGTGTCGATCCTGAGCATTGTGACGTGATACAGGAAATCCTCCCTGACAGGAGGACTGAGCAATGTCATACGTTTGTTTGCCTTTTCAAAATTTAGAACTAACTTATTTTCTCTCTGCTTTTATTTATTTTTTTTAATTCATGTTCTCTCAGCTCTGAGGACCCATCTTTGATGGTCTCCCATGACTTTTATGACTGCCCCACAACTAGGTCTCTGGCCACTTTGTCAAGACCATTCAACACTTCAGATCTCCCAGAATCCCTTGCAGAGATACATGTTCCTCAGAGCTTCTGACTCAGCTGGTAGAGACAAAATCACTCTCTCCTTGGGGCTTGCCTCCTTTACTCTCTGACCCCATCTGGACTGAGATGCCAAGATCAAGTTTTGAAAATGGCTACAAAGGGAGGAATAGTGCTTAGAGAAGAAACTCCAGTCTGAAAGTCATTGTGCTCCCTAGACAAGCTGGTGGATGTGACATTTTCTGGCCACGGTCCATTCTCTTCCTGCCCTCCCATCTCATTTGGCACAAATGTTTCATGTTCTCTACGCCTCTCTAGGGCTCAGTTCTTCTTTCTCCTGGAACCTACACCCAGGTTTGCCTGTTACCACTTTCCATGTTCCAGACCTTTCCTGAAGCCCCACCTTCCATCACACCATCTGGTGCTCCATTGCCTCATGCCCTGAACTTTATTATTGAATCTAGTGGTGAAGTGACCCAGCTATGAAAGCCCCTTCTGATGGCAGATTTTTGGGGGGCGGAGGGCATAAAAATTAGAGACATTTATTAATAACTGGCCCATAGTGGTCCTGACAATTATGGAACCAACAGTCAACACCGGATGGTGTTTCCATTCAATATGGCTCAACTGAATGCTTTATTTTAGGCAATGATAATCCTTCCTAAGTTTACCTCAAGTTCTATACAGGATTGTGTATTTGAGTAAAAGAGAAGTAATAAACATACAGGGTATGTTAAATAGTATATTAAAAAAAAAGTTTTTAACGTTTATTTATTTTTGAGAAACAGAGAGAGACAGAGCATGAGTGGGGGAGAGGTAGAGACAGAGGGAGACACAGGATCTGAAGCAGGCTCCAGGCCCTGAGCTGTCAGCACAGAGCCTGACCCGAGGCTCAAACTCACAAACCGTGAGATCATGACTTGAGCTGAAGTTGGACATTCAACTGACTGAGTGCCCCTAATTCGTACATTTTAAATCTATGATGAATCTGAGATAGACCTGTGCTAATTTGCATTTTTTCTGGTTTTATTCTTTATTAAATCAAGTTGACCTAGACCTTTTTTTCTCTTTTCAATCTTTAAATTAATTCAAATTCCTTTATGGTAACACAAGTTATACACAAATGCCAGACTAAACTAAAGACCCCTCTAAGTCCCAACGCTAATAATAAATGGCTTTTTCCCAAGCACAGATACATACACTCTTATGACTTTGGTCTGTTACATAGTTTTACAATAATTGTATGCATAAAGAGGTACCCTTAGAAAATGTGCAATGCTGCGTTCTTCTCTTCTATTTTTTTAAAATTTAAATCCAAGTTACTTAACATATAGTGTAATAATGGATTCAGGAGTAGAATTTAGCGATTCAACACTTAGATAAAACACCCAGTGCTCATCCCTCAAGTGCCCTCCTTAATGCCCATCCCCCATCTAGCCCATTCCCCCAACTCAACACCCCTTCATCAACCCTGTTTGTTCTCTGTATTTAAGAGTCTCTTACTTATGGTTTGCCCCCCACCCCCGTCTGTTTTTATCTTCTTTTTCCTTCCTTTCCTCTGTGTTCATCTGTTTTGTTTCTTAAATTCCACATAAGAGTGTAATCCCGTGATGGACAAAGAAGCCGATTCTGCTGCTGGAGCAAACATCCGTGTGCGCCTCCTGCACCCTTTCCCATTCGCTCCTGGTCACGGGGCCCCAACTCCCTTTACAGAACCTCATTTCATGCCTCCCCGATAGGACTGCTGCTCAGGATGACTGACCTGATCTGTCATAAACACGGGGCGGTAACAGGACCTTAAATGGGCCTAGCGGGCTTTCCTGGAGCAAACAACAGTAGGAAACAATTGACCCCAAATTAATAATTAATAAATGAATTAATGCAAAAAGCCATGTGTTAATTCCTGCGATCTAGACCTTCACGCTTGGTCTGGTTCCTCTCTTGTCCTTTCTAAGGCCTACAAAACTACCCAGTAAAGCACCTACTCTATCCCCCACCACCTCCTTTTTATTCTCCCTGAGGTTGCAGGGCAAAAAGCCCAAATGACCATTTCTTACCTCAAAAAAAAAAAAAAAATCGTACACTGGGGACACCTGGGTGGCTCAGTTGGATAAGCGTCTGACTCTTGGTTTCAGTCAGGCCATGATCTCACAGTTCGTGGGTTCGAGCGCCGCATCAGGCTCCACGCTGAACAGTGTGGAGCCTGCTTAGGATCATCTCTCTCCCTCTCTCTGCCCCTCCTCCACTCTTGCTCTCTCTCTTTCTCCTTTTATCTCAAAAGAAATAAATAAAGTCTTTTGAAAAAAATGGTGAGCTGTAGACAGTTCGAGAAAAGGAAGCCTTGGAAGACATTGTTTTAGACCAAGCGGTGTTTGGGGAGGGGTGGGTGTGCGCCTTGAGAAAACAGGAAGTGGTGGTGGACGCTTCCGGCACATCACAGAGTCCCCCTGTTAGTCTACCGGTAGGCTTCCCCTGAGGGGAGGATCAAAGGGCTGACACCTGCCTGCGGAGATCTTCAGCAAGAGTACCCCACTTGCTCTGTGGTCAGGAGGGGTGAATCCGCCATGGCCCGGCCGGCGTCCTGTGTGGGTAACGCCACAGCAGTAGCGGCGGCCATGTTGGCGGGGCGCCTGGCCGTGCACAGCAGAGGGCCGCTGAGGGCCTTCTCCGCAGGAAGCTCAGGGAAGAGCTTTCTCCTCGTCTTTTCTGAGGCAGCTCTGGCTCCCGGCTCCTCTCACCCTTCTAGACAAAAAGGGGATGAAGCTGAATCAACTGTGGCCAGAGGCTGAAGTACCCTGAAGCTAGGGGCACCTGGCTGATTGAGCGTCCAACTTCCAGCTCAAGTCTGAATGTCATGGCTGGTGAGGGCGGCCCGCATTGGGCTCCGCGCTGTGAGCACAGAGCCTGCTTCGGATCTTCAGTCCCCACTCTCTCTGCCCGTCCCCTACTTGGGCCACCTCTCTCAAAAATAAATCTTAAAAAAAAAAAAAAGTCCCCTGAAGCTAGGAAAGCTCAGGCTTCAGGACCCAGTAGGATACCAGCCCCTTCTATTCTCATAGTCAACAACGATTCGTGGTTCTACCCAAATCTATCATGTTCTTTTACATTTTTTCATAAACCAGTCCCTCCGAATCACATAGCCATTAGGCCTCACAAAACTCTATCCTGAGTGTCTTACAAACAGGAAAGAGAAAATGGGGAAGCGCTGAGTTCTCCGCACAAAATTAAAAGCCGAAAATGATTTTTGCTTTTGAAATGGAAGAGAATTGTAACTAGGGTGTCGGGGCACTCCCTGCTTTCTGTCTACGGGGGATGCCCCCCAGTACCTAATGGGGAGGGGGAATGTGTCCCTGGGGAGCCGAGAAATACGCCTCAGGGTCCTCGGACTCAGGGACTGTCTGTGGTCTGCACCCGCCCCCTTCTAGCACTGGGCAACAGAAGGGCCGCTTGCTGCCAGGTGACCAGGAAACAGGTGCTTCCTCTTGGGAAGGACCACCCCGCCCATCCTCCTTAGAGCCCCTCTGAACTCCGCAGGGCACTTTACCGAAGGTTCAGGAAGGTGTCCTAGGGCAGACGCGGTAGATGAGCCAGAAGAAATGGCTTGATTTGACTAACATTGTTAATTGCCGTCTACAAGATTAGGTGGTGAAAAACAATACCCCAGAGTTCAGACCTGTAGGCTATGATGTCCAACACGGGCTTGTTTTGTTCTTGCCCGGGGCAGCGGCCAGTTTACGCTGTGCTTCTTGGGGAATCTGAAAAAAACTAAGCTCTCCCCTCTCTCGAGATGGTGCTGGAAGCACTTACTACCTGGATTGGGAGGTGCAGCATGGCTGGAATTCTTCTCGAATGTTGAGACCCAATGTCCTGGAGCCCCTCATATCACCCTCCCCTCTAGAGTCGATGTGGGAACAAAGGCAAGAGGGAAATGGCAGGTAAAATTAAACTTCTTTATAACCTGCAGCTCATTGACAAACACTGGAGGCAAATACAGAGAACATTTCTCCAGGAACCCCCTACTGTCCTAACGTTAATACCTTACTAGAGGAAAAACAACCTCAGCTAGACAGTAGCAAGGCCTCAGGTATCTTAGGAGTCCTCTTTAGCATATCAAAGTCCCCCTGGAGGCCTCCCTTTGGACCGTACCTCCCCCAGCTCCGTAGTAAATAACCAGTAAGTCTCCACAACCCCAGGGCAGCTCCTTCTGCCCAGGAGTCCTGTCCCTGTGCTTTAATAAAATCACATTTTGCACCAAAGACGTCTTCAAGAATTCTTTCTGGGCCGTCAGTTCCAAACCCCCACCGCTCCAAAATCCCATGAAAATCACGCCCCCAGCTCACTGGTGCTCAGAGTGGAAAGGACCCTACCCGGTATGGGGCCGGGGGTCTCCCAGCCTCAGGGCACTTCGGTAGCTCCTTACCCTCCGCCCCTCGATACAATCCCATCCTTGGAGACCAGTCTGTAGGGCCACTGTGAACGCAGTCTCTTGGAGCCCTGTGACTCGGAGCCTCTCTGGTCCACCCTGTTCCATGCACTAAAAGGCCTCACTTGGCTTCCCCACCATTGATGGCTCAAGCTACCTTATGCTCACCCGAGAGCAAACAACCTCACCCAAGAATTCTCGCATCCTTCTGAAATCAACACGATCCTGTTTCAGACAAAGTGTGCTTACCTTTTTCTATTAGCAATCCTTTGACCCTGCTCAGAGCAACGATGATCCTGGCGTTCTTACCTGGCAGGAAATAGCACCACCTGCAAAGAGGTTTGCTTTGATATCAAACCCCCAACCACAAATAAAGATAGAGTGGAAGTTTCGGCATGTGACACCTCAAAATGTCTTTACGGTTTAACAGGACAAAAAAGCTCTCGTCTCATCTATGTGCCAACGATTCGCATCATCCTGCCCGGAAACAGTTACTTTCTGTGCTATTTAATATATGCCCCATTTACTATGGAGTGTGGAAACGGTAAGGTAGTTGTCCATTAGCTATTGCTACGGTAACGCAGACTCAATTCAAACGCACGCGGGCATCAGCATTAATTTCTCCCTGGTGCGTCTGCAGATCGGCCAGGGTTGAGCTGACCTAGGCAGGGCTCAGCTGGACGGGACTCCAAGCTCCTTCATCACCAGACTCTTATCTTCCTGGTCCAGCAGCTGTGGGAGGCAAGTTGTCCTCATGGTAAAAAGCGGGAGTATAAGCTCACCCATAAAAACACATTTCAAGCCTCCATTCATGTTGTATCTGCTAATATCCCGGTGGCTGAAGCAACTCACCTGGCCACGCCCAAATCAAGTAACCACGCCCACAATCAGTGGGATGGAAAAAATACATTCTTGCTTCTTGTGGAAGGAACACCAAAGTTCTGTGGCAATGGTACACAGAAAAGTGTAAAGAATTGAAAGGAATAAGCCATCGACCATAGGGAGGCAGGAGAAAGGGAAAGGTGGCAAAAGAAGTAAGATTTTTAGGGATTGGCTTTGAGACAGGTACTTGACTGTGTGCTTCAGGGTCAAAATTCTATTTAACAGGGGCACCTGGGTGGCTAAGTCAGTTAAGAGTCCAACTTCGGCTCAGGTCATGATCTCACAGTTCATGAGTTGGAGCTGTGCTGACAGCTCAGAGCCTGGAGTCTTGTTTGGATTCTGTGTGTGTCTCTCTCTTTCTGCCCCTCCTCTGCTTGTGCTCTGTCTCTCCAAAATGAATAAATGTTAAAAAAATTTTTTTTTCAATGGTCACAAGAACCCTTTATTAAAAATGGGGGTGTGTGTGCCTGGGTGGCTCAGTCCGTTGAACGTCTGGCTTTTGATTTCAGCTCAGCTCACGATCCCAGAGTCATGGGATGGAGCCCCGCGTCCAGCTCCATGCAGAGCATGTAGGCTGCTTGGGATTCTGTCTCTCCCTCTCCACTACCCCTCCCCGCTCTCTCTTAAAAAAAAAAAAAAAACTGACTGTAGATAACTAGGTGGGAAAGCTGGTGAGCAGCCAAACCAGAATTTACACCTGGGTCCAACAGACTCCAGACTCTGCCAAGAGGCAGAGATAGATAGCAGCCTCCTTAGCTGTTTCTTGCTCTTTCAGAACTAGAGATGGATATTGAGCCAGAAAGAGGTAAATAAACTGTGATCTTTTCAAACACAGGCTTCTCCCAAAGGGCTGGAAGCAGGGACATTATGCCAGAGGCAATAATTGGAGTCCAGTGACCCGAGTCCTCCGTCATTAGACTATAGCCTGGCTGCTTGCTTATTCCCAGGGCTCTTTCAGGCATTCAGGCTCCTCTGACGCAGACAATCTTGCCTTCAAATCTATTTTACAATGGGATCAAGAACCATTTTCAAGTCCTCTAGAATGAGTTCAGATGTGCACACTTTTTTCATTGCTGTCTTCCATCTGGCTCACTGCGTGTTCATGCAGAAGGTCAAGTAGGAGAGAGAGCAGAGAATCATATCAGTGCCCCAGGTGTAGGTGTCAAGTGCTTAGCATCAGGTTTTAGGTCGACGCGGATGCTCTTAGGAAGACAGCAATGGGACACGGAATGTGTGTGGCTCCTGTATTCACTTAGTGCTGAATACAAATTCATCAACAAGAATTTTCCACCTGTACCGAGCTGCATTTCAAGCCATGAGTTCATGGGCCCCGCGATTCTTCTCTACCACCAATATGCTTCCACTCAGAGAAAACCCCTCCCTCTGAGGTTTATCCCAACTTGTCCACTCTCCCTCCCCTCCCCCTGATGCCCCAACGACTCCCCGTACTCACTGACGACTTGGGCTCCTGCATTACGACATTTTCCTGTTCCACTAGGGCCCACGGACACCACCGTGAAGGATCATGTGGTACCGGAACCTTACAGACGTGACTTACGTAACCTTCCTCATCCACATCCACCTCCAGTGGGCACACCTTCCACCCTAGGGCTTCCCCCTCACCGTTTTCAAACTGCAGATCAGAGCCGTTGGTGAGTCACAGAGTTAGTTCAGTGGACTTGCAGCATTTTTGCAAGAAAATAGAAAAGAAAATACCTCGCAGCATTGCACATAATAAGGGGTTTTTTTCCCCATGAAACTTTTGTTTGAGTTATATGTATTGATAGGTATATGGGGCTATGATATCAGATGTTTTTTCCCCCAGAAGGTTATGGTCAATAAAAGTTTGAAAAATACTTTCTCCTCAGCCCTTTTTTTTTTTTGCAGAATATTCCATTTTTTAAAGTTGATTTATTTATTTTGAGAGACAGAGAGAGAGTATGCCAATGAGCAGGGGAGAGGCAGAGAGAGAGAATCCCACACTGACAGTGCGGAGCTGGATGCGGGGCTCAAACTCACAAACTGCAAGATTATGACCTGAGCTGACATTAAGAATTGGACCCTTAACTGAGCCATTCAAGCACCCCAGAACATTCCATTGTTCAAGTACCACCCTCTCATAGCTACCTCTAATGAATGACATCTGCTCACTCTCTACTTTTCGGACGCCCATTATTGCAACTCTTACAGTTACATGTGGCCCTTTAGCATGGCAGGTGGAAAACTAAGAACCCGGATACTGTTGCATTATAGACCTCTTATTCCATCCCAGTCCCCTCTGACACACACACACACAGGATTCCATACTGTATACACACAAGTTGTCTAGTGGGCACGCATGCTCACACTAGAGAGGATATTGCGACAGAGGGTGAGTTTCCCGTACAAGCTGACTTGGGGACAGAGCAGATGCACCACGTGCAGTCAAACGAGATGCACAGAAGTCACACGTGGTAGTGTGTGCCTATCCTGGGCAAGGAGGTACGGACTCATGACATTAACACAAGAGGCAGCGAGATTTGGGCTTTCTTCAAGATGGCAGAAAGAAAAGGCCAGTATTACAAACTTGAGCCATAATGTAAACTCTGAGTCAATGTAAATAGTAAATTCCAGTGTTCTCTTGGGTGGTAGGATATAGCAGGATTTCTCAACCTGGAAACTACTGATGTTTGGGGCTGGAAAACTCTTTATTGGGGAGGGTGGGGGGGGCTGTTCTGTGCATTTTAAGATATTTAGTAGCATGCCTGGCCTCTGCCCACTCGATGCCAGTGGCATCCCTTCCCCACTTGTGACAACCTCCAGATATTACCAACTGTGCCCTGGGGGAAAATCATCCCAGTTGAGAACCACTAGGATATAGCAATGAGAGCAAAACCAATGTCGTGAAGTGTCCCATGGTTGATGAGTTCCTCTGTGGCCATGATTTCCTTCGGCCTGCACGACGGCCCTACAGGGTAAGACGAGCCCTGTTAGAACTTTCTATGGTCCCACTGACCCATCGCCCAGGTCTCGGGAGCACAGCCTCAGCCATTCTCATCTGAAGTAGACGATCAGTGGCTTCAGACTGTGAATCAATCACAAATGAGCCACCTTTTACCCATTCTCAATCTTTTGGCAATGCAAAGGCAGGAATCAAAATACCAGAAGACAAGACACTGAAAGTAATTTCGGAGGCCACATGTGGACGTTCCAACCCCGCCATGAACTACAAGAACAGATTATTAACATCATTCACCTTCCTTATTTCTGGGACACTGACACCTGGAGAAAAAGAAATAACCTCACCTGCATCAAACACAGATCAGTGGTGCCCCCTCCTCTCGCCCGTAGATCCCCTGACCCCAAGACAGTTCTCAAGGAACGTAAACTCAGCCTATTCTAGTCCCAGTCTGCCTGCATCCCAATTCCAAATTCCTGGGAACAAGTCACAATGGGACTCTTACATGGGGACATCACACAATGCCAGGGGCACCCTTCACACAGACCTTGGAAATCCTATGGTACCTAGTTCCAGAGTATATACAGGGCTTTGGGGACCAGGCCATGGATAAAGAGCAAATCTCTGAGAAGGTGGTAACAAATTACACAGTCACTTCTAAAGATGTCGACTCAAATGATCTCACACTA
This sequence comes from Mungos mungo, assembly GCA_004023785.1. Classification (NCBI taxonomy): domain Eukaryota; kingdom Metazoa; phylum Chordata; class Mammalia; order Carnivora; family Herpestidae; genus Mungos; species Mungos mungo. Next base: position 294,441 of record PISW01001937.1, read on the forward strand.
GTCAGGAAACTTCTTGGACCTTCAGTGTTTCCAAGTCAGTTTGGCCATTGTAAAACATGGCCCCCTGATTCTTTGCCACTCCCCCCAGTGGAAGGTAGAAAAGTCTTTGTGCCTGTCCCTTCAATCTGGGCTTTGTGATAGTCAGACCAGTAGAACTTGATACAAATTCTGCTATGGCAGTCTCTAGACTGAAGTCCTAAAAAAAAAAAAAAAAAAAAAAAAAGGCAAATTTTCACTTTTCACTCCGCGTTTCTTGGATGCTCGCTCTTGGAGCCCAGCCACCATGTTCTCAGGAAATCCGAGTGGTTCCCAGAGAAGCCCACCTGTTGAACTGTCTCTGGTTATCTTCCGTGGAGCCAGATGAGCCTTCCTCAAGAGGGCACAGCCCCAACTGCAAACCCATGTGGTTAAAATCATGACAACTGGTGTTCTCAGCCACTGTGTTTGATGGTGGGGGTGGCTGAGTGGCAGCGATAACCAAGAATGCTCATAATCTCAGCCTTCCTAGTGGAAGGTATTAGGTAATCCACTGAGACAGAGTATGAAAAGTGAAAGCTCTTGGTACATCTGAGAGCGTCAAATCAGCTTTAATTTGTATGATTCCAAGGTAAATGGCAGCAAAGCGGTGGTTTTCCCAGCCAAGTCAGCAGCTGGCTCGTGTTCAGCGTGGAGGAGGTGGCTGCTAACAGCAGTCGGCAGAAGAGCCAGGCTGGTGAGGTCTGGGGCAGGGAGAAGGTGCAGCCTAGGACAGACCGCTGTGGTTGATCAAGCCTCAGGGCAAAAGGTGACCCTGGGAGGTTGTCTGAGACCCTTCCTCCAGACAGATACGTGAAGACTATCGATTTTATTTTAAAGGTTCTGGGAGGATACAAACGTCCGTGGCTAGTGGTAAATTTGAGTTATTCTGGATTCTTGGTCAGGAAATTCTAAACCAAGTCCCTCTGGCTTCCTCCATGGCCTATATCCTTGGGTTGCGGTGTCAGATAAATTAGGGAACACAATTAGAAAGGCTGACCGGGAAACTCTTGAAGGCAGGTGGCTGGAGAGAGGGAGCCAGTTGGAGAGAGGACATGGAGAAGAGGCAGGCTTCACCAGGCGCCTGTGTTGCCAGCACGTCCTTGCCCACAGTGGGTCTGGCCCCGAGGGTGTTTCTGAAAGCCTCAATCACTGCAAAAATTCCTCCCCCCCATTTTTCTAATGTAGAAGTCTGATACGCCAGTTCCCAATTTGGTGATGGAAATCCATATATTATTTTGTACATTGGTTGCAAACACCCCCCAGAGAGGGATTCTTCTGAACCAAGTCCAATGCCCGGTCATTGCCCTCATTTTTTTTCTCCTTTGGAGTTCAGAGCAAGGTCTGACCTTGGTGGAAATGGCCTCTGACCTTCCCGCTACACTAGATCTCCCAAATAGCTAGAGGTCAGTGAGTGGCAGCTGACTTGTGTCCTGGAAACCAGAGGCGAGAGAGGCGTCAGTGCTACTGTGACCTTGTTAGTACCATGAAAAGTGAAGACGAAAGCCCACTCGGTCAAAGCAAAGAAGAAACAGACCTGAATTGTGAAGAGGAGGGGAGTCCAGAACACAGTGAAGTTCATGTCCAGCCATGCCTGAAACCAGCCCTCCTCTGCACATTGCAGTCTACAGGAGTCAACACATTTTGTTTGTGCTGAAGACGACCCGAGCTGGCTCTTTTGTTACTTGCAATCAAGAGTCCTGACTGACCAATGCATACAGAGAAAATTCCCTGAGGTGACCGAGGCAGGAAACTCACAGGGCAAATCCTTTACTCTATAAACATCATGAAGACCCCCACCCAAGTGGGACCACTTTTATTTTCTCTTCTATCCCCCTTTCTCTGCCTGGTGGGGGACTCCTGGGCTTCCACATTATTTTCCTTCTCAGTCGTGAGCCCCCTAGTCCCCACCTCAACCCAGCTGCGTGCGCGCTTTCTCTCTCTCTCTCTCTCTCTCTCTCTCTCTCTCTCTCTCTCTCTCTCATGCTCTTTCTCTCCAATCAGTTTTGACCACACCAGTGCCTGTTCATCAAAGAACCTCAAGGCATTAAGGAATAAGATACAAGAAAGTAAAGTCTGTGAAAATGTCTAGCTACTTTCAAACCAGCTCATAAAACACCAGTGAGGCAGTCAGGGGCACACGCTGACCTCAGGCCCCTGATGGGGCAGGAGACGCGCCCCCACCTTAGATGCTCTGACAACAGCAAGCTCACTGCCCGTATTTTCTGCAAGTGTCTCAGTTTTAAATATCCTATCCTGTGGACAAACGGGGTATCTCACTTTGGGGTTCCGAAAATACGGTGATGGTTCCTAAAGCATTATTACCCCAGTGAGTCTGTGTCAGGAGACAGGGCCCCCATCACAGAGGGTGGGGCTGTCTGGGGGCGCTGCGGGGCCTGTCTGCACTGTCACTGTCCTACCAGCACCAGGCAGGCTCGAGGCTGGCAGGCTGCTGCTCTCACAGCTCCGAGCACAAAGAGTGCCAGGCAGAAGACGCAGACAGTTCTTGGTCCCCAGCCTTAATTACTAAAGTAAAGCTCCTCAGATGATTAATAGTCCTACACAAATGCTTTTTTTTTTTTTTTAAGATTTTATATTTAGGGGCACTTGGGTGGCTCAGTTGGTTTAGTATTTGACTCTTGACTTTGGCTCAGGTCATGATCAAATGATCGTGAGACCCAACCCCCACCACGGCCTCCATGCTGAGTATGGAGCCTGATTGGGATTCTCTCTCTTCCTCTTTTTCTGCCCCTCCACTGACCCTTCTCTCTCTCTCTTTCTGAAAAATAAACTTAAAAAGAAAGTTTACATTGTCATGCCTGGGTGACTCAGTCAGTTAAACATCCAACTCTAGCTCAGGTCATGATCTCACAATTTGTAGATCTGAGCCCCGCATCAGTCTCTGTGCTGACAGCTCAGAGCCTGGATCCTGCTTCAGATTCTGTGTCTCCCTCTCTCTCTGCTCCTCCCCTGCTCAAAAAATGAATAAACATAAAAAAATAAATGGTCATGTCTCATAGAGGGAGGTGAGTGGGGAATGGGCTAGATGGGCAATGGGCATTAAGGAGGCACCTGCTGAGATCAGCACATATAACTGGGTGATATGTATGTAGGTGATAAATCACTAAACTCTACTCCTGAAACCAATATTACACTGTATGTTAACTAACTAGAAATTTAAAAAAAAATTGTTTTTAAATTGTTATGGTGTTTCAGAAAAAGATACAAGCCGTAAGCCATTTCATGGATATTATTGTCTGAGATGATGTCAAAATACTTAAGAAGTTAGCCAAGCAAAATTAAAATATTAAATAAATTATTGCTCAGCAATCCATTGTAATGACGAAAACCATACAGATGGTAGAGAAAGGAAGGACATTTGGTAAACTCTGCCCTGAGCTATTGCCCTCACATCTTCAGAGGGGTCTGCTTCTCTGGACCACATTTCTTCAGTTTATTCAGTCATGCTTTCCTAGCCTCCAACTCTCCCCCGCCCTCAGCAGAACCGAGAAACGTCACAGGTGGCTATGTGAAAACAGTGTCTGGGCGGTTGGATTTACAAGAACTTGCTAAACTATGCCAAGAGGACAGTGAGTCACATTATTAAATGTGCCATAGCGGTGATGTAAGTTTTATGTGATTCTAACAAACACGTCCTGTGTAGGCTTCATGGAAAGGCATAGAATAAAAGGTTCATCTTAATGCAGCATTGTTTGCAATGGCTAAGATATGGAAGCAGCCCAGTGTCCATCGACTGGTGAGTGGATAAAGAAGATGTGGCATAGATACAATGGAATAGTACTCAGCCATCAAAAAGAATGGCTGAGCTTGTGCCATTGCAGTAACCCGGACAGACCTAGAGGGTATTATGCTAAGCAATGTAATTCAAACAGACAAAGAAAAATACCATATGATTTCACTCAGATGTGGAATCTAAAAACAAAAAACAGGGGCACCTGGGTGGCTCAGTCGGTTAAGCATCTGACCTTGGCTTAGGTCATGATCTCACCATTTATGAGTTAGAGCCCCGAGTTGGGTTCTGTGCTGACAGCTCAGAGCCTGGAGCCTGTTTCGGATTCTCTGTCTCCCTCTTTTTCTGTCCCTCCTCTGCTTTCATTCTGTCTCTCTCTCTCTCTCTGAAAAATAAACATTAACAATTTTTTAAATAAATAAATAAAAGCACAAAGGAACAGACAACAAAAAAGCAGAAACAGACCCATGAATACAGAGAACATAATGATGGTTGCTGGTGGGTGTGGGGTCGATGGGCAAAATGGGTGAAGGGGAGTGGAAAGTCCAGGCTTCCAGCTATGGAATGAAACAGTCAGGATGCCTGGGTGGCTCAGTCAGTTAAGCATCTGACTCGATTTTGGCTTAGGTCATGACTTCATGGTTCATGGTATCCATGACCTCATGGTTGGGCTGTTCGCTTTCAGTGCAGAGCCTGCTTGGGATTCCCTCTCTTCCTCTGTCTCTGCCCTTCTCTCCCGCATAATACATAAATAAACATTTAAAAAGAAAAGCCACCGAGATAAAAGGTACAGCAGAGGGAATATGGTCAATAAAAAGGAAAAGAAAATCAAAGGCTCATCTGTTCACTACTTTGTTTTGACTCCAGTTCAACACTTTTTAACTTCTGCTTAAGGGGAGAGTAATGCCAGACATCAGAGTGGGAGACACCTGGAGGGGAGGGGTGACACTTTCCATGCTCAGGGAGGTCCCTGTCTAGTCATAAGAAGGAGGGCAAAGCCACATGACCTGTTCTATCCACAATTCTCCAGCCCGCAGGGTGTGGGCACCCTGTGGTGACTCTTGCGGGATACTGCTCAGTGGACCATATATATCTCTGTCTCTAAATCTACACCCATTGCAAAGCCAGGCAAAAGAACTTCTCAGATCACAGAAGTAAATCTTAGGGAAAAAAATCACAGACGTGGAGTCTTAGAACTAGTTGTCACCCCGAGAGATGCCCTGGAAGTAAAGCCTCAGCCTGAATGTCCAAGTCAGAACACCTGGATTCAGACCTTGACTGTCTCGTTTCCTGGCTACGTGATGTTACTTGACTTACTTCTATCTTTGGCTCTGGTTTCCTCATTTTTAGAAGTCCATTAGCACACCAATCCCCCCTGGTTCTTGCGACAATTCAGCTAGATGGGTTTATGGAGAGCCCTTGGCTCACGGTTGGCAGAAGCTGACTGTTCATTCCCTTATTCCCTCCTCCTTCCCTCCCTCAAATGCACAAACCTGTGGGAGGAAGAGGATGTGGCGGCTGCCAGGAGGGGGTGGGGGGAAAGCGATGGCGGGATGCTTGGCTGTGATTTTTGTAGGCAGAAAGCTGCATCCGTACTCCTCTTAGAGACAGGAATGAACGTTTTGCTGTGGTCTCAAGGACACTGGCTCCTTGACACCATCTGGGCGCGAGGAACAGACCTCATGAAGGAGACGGGTCAGGCAAGGGCACAGAAAGCCGGGCTGAGGCCAGCAGCCAAGGCTGCGCTTCCCAGCCTGCTCTGCCCAGGGGCCTCTCCTGTGCCAGGGAATGCATTTTGGATTTTCCCTCCTACGGACGCTCTCTCCAGCCCACGGACCTGTTTGGCATCCAGACTCTAATGATGAACTTGACCATTGGCTGGTCACATGGCTTGGATGCCGTCCGGACTCTGTGCGGTTTGGATGGATGCATCAGCTTCAGCGCCGGTGCAGGGCATCTGATTCAAGGGTAGAAAGGAGAAGTATGTAGGCTTCGTCTCTTTTATCATTATTAGAAAAACGAGGGGCGCCTGGGTAGCTCTGTTGATTAATCGGTTAAGCGGCCGACTCTTGGATTCAGATCAGGTCATGATCTCATGGTTGGTGGATCCCAGCCTCGGGCTGGGCTCTGTGATGACAGTGCAGAGCCTGCCTGGGATTCTCTCTGTCTCCTTCTCTTTCTCGGCCTAACTGCCTTCAAGATAAACAAACTTAAAAAAGAAGAAAAATGAATATATGTCGATACCAACAGATAGAGCAGCCAACTGTTAAGTCACCAGCGGCCTCCCCCCTGTGAGTAAATCTAGTCTGGAAGCATCTCAACCCTCCTTCAGTTAAACACTAAATTACTCTGTAACTCTTGTTTCTGTTGAGGCGTTTTCTTTCCTATAACAAGACTCCTGGCACATTTCAAGACAATTCAAGGCTCTTGCTTCTGGGTCCCAAGCCCAGGCGTGCCCTTCAGCGGCCAGTGCTGGTGAGGGGTGTCCCTCACATGCTGCCAGGAGCGAAAGAGTTGTCCCTTCCTTGGACTCAAGAACCCAGCAGAGAGGAGGAATGAGGGTCACTTACATCCAGATTTCTGCAACCAGAGGCCGACGGGCAAAGACAGAGACAGAAATGCACCCCTCATCTCTCTCCTGCCTCCTGTTAATGTACTCTGGACATTTCCCCCCAACTGCAAGGCCTCTCAAGGGCAGTCCATGCTGCTGGCCTATGCATTTTGAAGAAGGATGGGATGGGGTTCGTAATTACTCCACATTGCCATGAATTAGAGTAATATTCAATTAGCACATTGTGCATTTAAATGACTTATTTATGATGCCTAATTGATAAAGTTGGGTGTACACAGCCTTGCTGAGTCACACAAAAAGTTTCAGGGCCTCAGATGATGACTGAGCTTCCTCTTGGCACTTGGGCCCTTGCCCCCTGCTCTTGTCGGGCCTGTTCTACCCAAGAGCCGGTGGCTCTTGCAGGGCCCGGATGTGTGACTTTCAAAACAAAAATGGCTGCCTCCCAGCTGCTGAGAAGCCAGGGCAAGGCCTTGCCTTCTGGCTGCTGCCAGCTCAAGAGGGAAGGACAGTGTCAAGAGCAGGAGCGGAAACCGGACCTCCTCCTCCAGGAGCTACCAGAGCAGAAAGGAGCGGCTGGCTAAGGTGGCACCAGAGCAAGTGTGAGAGGCGAGCTCCCCACGCGGGCTGTGTTTCTGGCCACAGCTTTGGGGAGGAGCAAACACCCGCGTGATCCGATTTTCGGTCATGAAATTTCATTGGTTGCCTTCGTCAGTCACGAGAAGGCAGCCCAGGCAGGCTCAGCAGGCTGAAGCTTGGCCCGGGCAAGTTCGTCTTTGGGGGCCTTGTTTGCTGCCACAGAAAAGTACAGCAGACTGGGTGTCCTGCACAACAAAATTTTATGTCCTCACCATTCTGGAAACTACCAGTCTGAGATCAAAATGTCAGCAGGGTGGGGCACCTGGGTGGATCAGTGGGTTAAGCGTCTGACTCTTGGTTTCAACTCCAGTCATGATCTCACAGTTGGTGGGATTGAGCCCCATATGGGGCTCCATGCTGATGAGCCTGCTTGGGATTCTTTCCCTCTCTCTCTCTCTCTCTGTTTTTCTCCCACTTGTGCTCTCTCTCTCTCACTCCTTCAAAGTAAATCAATAAATGCTAAAAAAAAAACAAAACGAAAAACAAAATGTTGGCAGGGTTGGCTTCTGAGACTGCTCTCCTTGGCTTGTAAGTGGCTGTCTTCTCCCTGTTCATCTCCCGTTCTTCCCTCTCTGTGTCTATGTTCTAACCTCTGCCTTTTATAAGGTCATTGATCATTCTGGATTGGATCCCAGCTCATGACTTCATTTTAATTTCATTACCTCTTTAAAAGCCCTGTCTCTTGGGGCACCTGGGTAGCTCAATTGGTTAAGCATCCGACTCCAGCTCAGGTCATGATCTTGAAATCCATGGGTTTGAGCCCCACATCGGGCTCTGTACTGACAACTCAGACCTTGGAGCCTGCTGTGAATTCCATGTCTCCCTCTCTCTTGGCGTCTCCCCTGCTCGTGTTCTGTCTCTCTGTCTCTCTGTCTCTCTCAGAAATAAACATTAAAAAAAAAAAGCCATGTCTCCACATTCTGTGGTACTGGTGTTTAGGACACCAACATACAAATTTCAGGGCAACAAAACTCAGCCCATAGCAAGGGCTCTCTCGCTCTGTGAAGGCCTCACCTGCACCTCCTGTGTGCTCTGTTCTGCTCCCCCACCGGCTGTAGGAGGAGAGAAAATGCCCAGAACCGGAGGTGTGGAACTGTGGGGTACGTTGAAGGTCAGTTCCGACCCCACGGCTGAAGGCCTTGGAGCCACTGAGGACCCAGGAACACTTTTCCAGATCCAGGCATTCTGAGCTGTGGCCGCCCTGGGGGTGGGTTCTGAGGCTTCCGAGCAATGATGTGTGGACTGAGATCATCAAACCGCTTGTTTTTTTTTTTTTTTTAATGTTTTTTAATATATTTATTTATTTATTTATTTTGAGAAATAGAGTGAGAGACCGCATGAGCGAGGGAGGGTCAGAGAGAGAAGGAGACACAGAATCTGAAGCAGGCTCCAGGCTCTGAGCAAGCTGTCAGCCCAGAGCCTCACGCGGGGCTCAAACCCACCAAACGTGAGATCATGACCTGAACCAAAGCCGGACTCTTAACCGACTGAGCCACCAGGCGCCCCTCAAACCCCTTGTTGGAGCCAATCTTGCTGTCCAACTACCACTCACTTGCAAGACACAAAAGATGCCTCAAGGGCAGTATGGATGTAATACACACAACATATGTGCTTTTTAGTTTTCTAGTAGCCACGCTAAGAAAACATTAAAAGAAGCCAATAAAATAAAGTTTAACGAATATGTTAATTCAATATTTCCAAAATACTATTTCAACATATAATCAGTACTAAAATGTATAATGAAATTTCCATGTATTTAAAATTAAATATAATATTATTGTATATAATTATATAATGTTATAAGTGTATTATAAAATAAATTATGGTCAAATGTTACTATTAATTATTACGTAATATATGTAACATGATAACATATCAATTTGCACACTCTAGGGGCCCCTGGAGTGGGGGCCTCCAGTCCCACCAATAATACAATTAATGCCATTATCTTGATCATTCAGGCCCTGAGGTCATCTTTTTCTCTGTCATCTAAGTCAGATGATAACAGCCCTGGCTGTTTTGGTTGGTAGAGCACGTGCCTCTTGGTCTTGGGGTTGTGAGGTCAAGCCGCAAACTAGGTGTAGAGGTTACTTAAAAATAAAAATTTTAGGACGCCTGGGTGGCTCAGTCAGTTAAGTGTCCACTTCAGCTCAGGTCATGATCTTATGGTCCATGGGTCGGAGTCTCGTGTTGGGCTCTGTGCTGACAGCTCAGAGCCTGGAGCCTGCTTCCAATTCTGTGTCTCCCTCTCTACTCCTCCCCCTCTCACATACACATACACTCTCTCAAACATAAATAAACATTTAAAAATTATTAAAAAATAAATAAAAATCTCTAGGGGCACCTGGCTGGCTCAGTCCATCAAGCATCCCACTCTTGATTTTGGCTCGGGTCATAATTTTATGGTCCGTGGGACTGAGCCCCATGTCAGGCTCTGTGCTGACAGCCTGGAACCTGTTTGGGATTCTCTCTCTCTCTCTCTCTCTCTCTCTCTCAAAATAAACATTAAAAAATACATTAATAAAAATAAAAATCTTTTAAAAAAATAAATAAATTGATTTGTTTGTCTAGAATCCCAACTCTGATGATCTTGGCACAAGGACATACTGACCTGGGACCTATGGGTGCACCCTCACTTCCAGATTTGGGAAGAAGGTGAAGGTTGGGATTATCTGGCACCTGGGGAAATGTGCCGAGGCCCCAGCATCTTGGGGACTTATCCAGCCCGCACCACGGAGATGGGCCAAAGCTGGCAGCGTCCACCAGCGTCCAGCTCTGTTGAACTGTCAAGACAGCTTTTGCAGAACGAACACCGTGATCCCCCTGCTCCTTACGGATGAGGAAGCTGACGCCGAAAGGTAATGTGACTTGTGCAGGCCACTCACCAGGGAGAAGGAGAGCCAAGCTTCGAACCGGGGTCCCGCTAATTCCAAAATTGGTGCTTTGCACGGTGCCCAAGGTTTCTAGGGCCCCAGGCGTAAAACACAACTGACCTAGGGAAAAAAGCCAAGGTTATGTGGGAAGTACTGTTGTCATTGTTTTAGCAGATTTTTTAGGTTCCAGCCTCAAGCACTCTACGCGCCCAAGCCTGACCCTGGGAACTGGGAGAAAGCCTCGTGCCTTCCTGTTCTGCTGAGAATCCTACAGTCAGACCGGCCCTGACCTTGCTGGCCAGGGTGTTGAACGGGCAGCAAAAGCCATCCTCGTAGATGGGTGGAGTAAGATAAAGAAAATGATGTCTGTTAAGCATGCAGGACATCCTGCCATAATGGCGCTCTCCCAGGCTTTAAGGATCAACGCCCGTGCTGCCTTCAGGCTGAACATTCTCTCCCTCCGATCTGTGGGATTACTCCTGCTTGAGGCCCAGCCCAGGCCTCCTGATCCCTGGGATGTCTTAAAAGACCACCTGTGGGGGTCTGAGTTTAATTATACTCGTCAGCCAAGGGATTTGGGGAGCTTTAATTTAAAGATGGTGTTGAACGCTTTTAAATTATTTTAAATTTTCTGAGGCGCCCAGCTGCAACACACACCTTTTATAAATTACAGAACAAATGCGGGGGAGGCCGTGTGCACAGAAGGGCCAAGGATCAGAACGGATCCCCAAAGGATGAAATATATTTCTGGCGACGAGGAAGAGCTTAGCGCACACCTATCATTATTGTTAATGGCACCGGGGGGCTGGGCTCCCTCTCAGGGCGCAGCACAATGCAAATATGGCTCTTGGAATTCCGTTCCTCACTGCTCCCTGGCCGCTCGGTAGCACTGAGCCCTGGTGAAATGTGTGTCAAGTTCTTCAAAACAATTATTGCTGCTGGAGGAAAAATGATCAGCCAAGCGCTCTGGAGTTAACACCTCCTCAGCGCTGGAAATGGAAATGGAAATGAATTCTGGAAATGTTTGCATTCTGTTGAATATGAAGCTGCAGACATCTCGGCTGCTGTGCGCGAAATGGGAGAAAGGATTGTCAGGGAGAATCATGAGCTGAGGAAGGGGCGCCCGAGGTCCAGAGGCCAGAGTCATGGACTGGGAGTCACCCCCCCAAGTTCTTGCCAAGGTTCTGCTGCGGGACCTCGGGTGAGCCGCGCAACCTCTCAGAGCCTCCAATCGGAGGCTCACAAAGGCGTCGAGACCAGCAGCTTATGCTAGAATCTATATAAGGATGCAAGTGACCTGGAAGAGTGGCCGTCAGCCCCCCGGGGTGACTGGAGTCCTCCCGAGGGTAGCTCTGCAGCAAGGTGTCTGAGGGAAGGCTCCCCGGAAAGGTAAGCACCGTCACTCCTGGGGCCACTGGGCGTGGCTCAGACGTACTGGCTCCTGGGCAGCGAGATGCTGTGGGGACAATTCCAAAGGTGAGATTGGAGACCCGTCGACAGAAGATCCCACCTGAGGTGAGCAGTAGAGCCAGAAATTTCTGACATGGACCCCAAGGCATGGAGGAGGGTGGCAAGACAGGACTCGGTATGACTCAGTCTTGGTTGAAGCTCCAGGAGCGAAGAAGCATCAGTGAGCGCTAGGAGCCAAGGACGCCCCCATCCAAAGTGGGGTGCCAGACCGTTTGTGCGGGCAGGCCACTGCGAAGATTTCTCCTCTCGTCTGGCGGATCCAAAAGGGTTGAGGTTAGGAAAGGAGGTGGCTTTTTAATGTTTGTTTATTTTTGAGAGAGAGAGAGAGAAAACGAAAGCAAGGGAGAAGTAGAGAGAGAGGCAGACCCAGAATCTGAAGCAGGCTCCAGGCTCTGAGCTGTCAGCACAGAGCCCGACGCGGGGTTCACACCCACAGACCGTGAGATCATGACCTGAGCTGAAGTCTGACTTTCAACAGACTAAGGCAAGAGCCCCAGAATAAATGCACTTCTAAAAGTGCTCCATTCATTTCCTCTAAGATACATATTTGAGTCATAAATAGTGTTAGATAAAGGGGTTATCATTTCACTTTATTTTATCAATTATATACTAAAGCCCAGAGAGGTTAGTGTTCTTTTGGTGCAAATGACAAAGCCGAAGCCAGAAATGGAAGGAAGGAAGGAAGAGAGAGGTAGGAAGGGACGGAAGGAAGGAAAGGAGGAAGGAAGAAAGGGAGGAAGGGACAGAGGGAGGAAGAAAAGAGGGAAGGAGGGAAGAAGGGCAGGAGAAAGGGAAATTAAACAGGCAAAGGGAGAAACGTTTACTAGCTTATGCATCTGAAAAGCTCAGGCATTATTTGTGCAGGTCTGGCTGTAGCCAGGTGCTCAATTAACGTTGTACCAAATGTATCTTTCTCCATTTCTTGGCAATGCATTTGCTTTCCTACAAGTGGAGAATAACCACCAGAAGCTCTAGCCTCGTAGTCTATCCAGTGAGTAACCCCAGCAAAAATGAAAAGAGACTCATAGTAGTTTACTGAAAGTCACAGCTTGAATTTCATTGCCCTGGCTTACACTGCAGGTCCAGTCCTGAGCTAATCCGGACGAGCCTGAAGGTCCTGGTCTTGCACATACGCCCTGTCTAGGGCAGGGGCGTGGGGTCAGCCTCAGGGAAAACACAGAGCGTGCAGAGAAGAGCTGCTTTGCCTGAAGACAAGGACACGTGCGACAACAGGTGTCCACTCTGGACCCAGAGCCACTAAGTCAATGGCATGGCCAGGATTCAAACTCACATGTTTGGATTCCTAAACCAAAGACTTTTGTTGACTGCTGTCCCTCTTTTTAAATTTCTCAGCCAGTATTAAGAGGCAAGTGTGCAGTCTAGAAACTCCATGTATCCTGCACGCCTCGATAGAGGGCCTGCTGAAAATAAGCCCATGTAAGCAAAATCATTTCATATACCAGACAGCAAGTGGAATCACTGGCCTCATGTTATGAGTATTGTTTGAGATCATAATTGGTGCTCTATTGAGTCTGACACTAGAGAAAGCTCTAATTTGATGAATTCCTGATTCAGGATTACAGAGCGCGGTCACTTTCTCATGAGCGAGACGTAAGAACAAGCAGGCCATAGAGTCCAGTGTATTCTCCGACCTTCTCTGGAGCGCTGTCGACCTGTCAGCATTAACTCCAAAAGGAGAGAGCAGAATACGGTGTGTGGAGGTGACAAAGCTGTTCGCTTGTCAGAGGACAAGAGCATAAACAAGGTGACAAATGTGATGTTTGGGGGTTTTCTTTCATTCACTTGGACATTTTTTAAAAGTTATTTTTCTTCCAGAGAAATGACAATTTCAATTTAAAAAAATTTTTTTAAGTTTTATTTATTTATTGTAAAAGAGGAAGAGAGAATGAGAAGGGGAGGGGCAGAGAAAGAGGGAGAGAGAGAGGGAGTCCCAAGCAGGCTCCACACTGTCAGTGCAGAGCCTGATGTGGGACTTGAACTCACACTGTGAGATCACGACCTGAGCCGAAACCAGGGGTCGGACACTTAACCAACTGAGCCACCCAGGTGCCCCCACTTTGATTTTTTTAATTTAAGAGAGAGAGAGAGATCACGAGTGGGGGAGAGGGGCAGAGGGAGGGAG